>JAADVT010000215.1:0-38664 GCA_023335895.1 Pythium rishiriense
CCCCCCCCCCCCCCCCCACCTCGGGCACCCAGCACCGTTGCTGACGGTATCCCTCTACCCCCCCTTCCTTGTCTGTGTGACTATGCAGGCCACCGGACAGAGCGGACTCGCAGGCAAGAAGCCGGCCCCGACGGCCGCCTCGGAGGGCGCTGCTGCCAGCGCGCTGCGCAAGTACGTGCCTTGCCACCGGGCTCGATCGATGCCTCGTCGTGGAACTCACGGGTGTTGCTGTCTGTTTGCTCTTGTGCAGCCGTCGCCAGACGTCGTCGTCGTCGTCGCGCACCCAGAACAACGGCCGCGGCATGGGCGGCAGCTCGGCCGGCATCCTGCGCTTTTACACGGACGACTCGCCGGGCCTCAAGATCGGCCCGACCACCGTGCTCGTGCTCTGCCTGCTCTTCGTCGGATTTGTTGTGCTGCTCCACGTCTGGGGCAAGTTCCGCAGCTAGAAGCACCGTCCCCCCCCCGCTCAGTCGAACCAGCGTGTGGCGCAGGATCTCCATGCCGTTTTTTTTGTTGGGCGAGAGGAGAAAGCAAAAGAAGAGGATCTCGTCGGAAGGGAAGGCACACTATAGTATCAAGTCGAGACTGGCGAACGCAACCAGTCTCGCGAGCTCGTCTCCCACGGCACCCGCTGGCGACCGCGCTTTAGGTTACATCAAGATTATATACCCCATCTCACTCAAACCACGTCACCCGCAGTGTGCCGATCGTGATCTTTCCTTGTTTCAAGCGCGACTAGCTCATTCCCCAAGCCACCTTGCCCCCCCCACACGGCGACGGAGGTTGGCTTGTCATTTCCAGCCTGATCGCTTGCTATAGCCCCAAGCTGACGGACCACTCACTCGTTTTCAGCGCTTGTCCAGCTCGTTGCTGCACACTGCGAATGGTGGGGTGCATTGTCCTGACCAATTTCTCGATAACTGATATGTTCGCAACAGCAACAACTCTCATGTGGCTCAAAGGAAATGTTCGCGCAACTCCCGCGACTCAACAGACAGTGCGTACGCGTGGACGCCCCCGTACCACGCCATGGCCATTCTGTCACAATCACATGAGATACGACCGGCACCCCAACTAGGTCCAGAATACAAGAGGCAGCTCGCACGATGGCAAGCATTTCGATTTAATCCACCACGGGAACCAACGAGTAAAGTGGAAACAAAAAATTGGCTACCCACTCGTCGTCCTCTCCCTCGGGCACACTTGAATCGAGCCGAAACATGATTCCAACCGCGATACTGGGTCTAGCAGAGCACAATGCCGACTCGGTCACCATCCATGCGGGGGCAACGCCAGTTGTACAGGTAGTAGTGGAGGTCACCATCGCCGGCGCCAAACTTGAGGTCTTCTAAAAACTCCATGTTGTCCATGAGCGTGAGCGCGTTGAACACATCAAAGTCGGTCTGCTTGGCCATAATCAACGCGTCCTGCATAAGATCCACGAGTTTCACCGACGTGGCCACGTTGTAGAACGAGTACGCTGCGCGAAGCGTCTTGTGTCTGTCGTTGCCGATGATGGTCGACGGAAGGTGGTAGAAGCTACAGAAGTCTGTCACTTGCTTGGTCGTGGGGTCTTCAACGACGTAGGCGCTGATGACGCCCTCACGTGGAAGCATCCAGTGGGCAACCTCGGCTTCGTCGTACTCAGGTACGAGATCAAACTTGCTCAGGTACGTGGCGAGCAGCTTGGTGGCCGCTGCAACATCCTTGGCCTCCATCGTGCGGAAGCCCGGGGTCACGGGCGTGGTTGGCAGCTTGTACATCTTGATCGTGCCGGTCATGGTCATGCGCGGTGGCAATCGAGAAAAGCCGACTTCAATGAGCTTCTTCGGGTTGAGCGAGCGGTGGAAGTAGCGGCATTGGGCCACGGGCATGGGCAACACGACGCCGGCCGTGTACACAGCCTGCCACATGTCCTTGAGGTTTACACGGCGCGTGATCTCCTTGATAAGCACGGGCGCGAGTCGTTTGGCGCGGAGCTTCTTGTGGACGCAGAGAAAGTTCACTTCGGCCATCTTGATGCTGGCGTCGTAGACGCGCGTGGTCACGGGGATGCCGCTGATGAACGCCATGAGCTTGTTGGTCTTGGTGTTGCGCACGCCGACGTGCCACTCCTTAAAGTACCCAGGCGACGTGAGCGCCCACTTGAGAAACTCCACCGAGTAGTCAAAGCGGAACATGTTGTCGTCATCCTCGACGTAGTTTTGCGTGAGCAGGTCGTACACTTCCTGGGCCTCGGCGTCGTCCGTAAAGTCGATGTCGCACCACGCAAAACCCGCGGGCATAGCGTACGGCTCGGCGCGCACGTCCGCGACGGTCTTGGGCGCGTCGATCGCGCCGTGCTCGCTCGGGAACTCGTCGATCTTCGGCACGGGCTGCGTCTTCCAGAACTTGAAGTCGTCCTGGGAGCGCGGCTTCTCGGCCTCGAGCAGCGCCGACGGGTCCTGCACGAGGTTGAGCTGCTTGAGCACGCGCAGGAACTCCTCCTGCTCCTCCACCGTGTTCAGATCCATCTTGTCCTTGGGCGCCGCCGCCGTCTTCTTCTTGTTGTCCGCCATCGTCCCGCAACGTGTGTGGAGGTGATCTCTGCGTGTGGAGGTCTCCGATACGGTGAATGGGCGTATGGATTGGCTGAAAATAAAATTTAGAAACGACTTGATTGGCTTAAATGGATTCAGTTGCTCCTGTCTAATACACTGAAATAAGACTATCTGCTTGCCTGGGTGGCTTGTTTGGGGTTGAGCGCGAGGATCACAAGATATCGAAGATCCACCGCAAATGCTTCTCTTGCGATAGTAGACTGAGGGAAGGCGAACGCGTGAGTTCGAGCTTCCCACGACGGCTTAGGCGGGAGTCTTGATGACACACTAGTACCTTGAAACCGACAGCGGGATCGCTCCACATTAAGGACGACCATCCTCGACTCCTCTGCGCCTCTAGACTTGTCCCTCCAAGGTCTCTCTCACACTTGCTCGATAATCCCCAACTCATGGTTTGGCTTCGTGTGGTACTTGCGTTGTTTCGGTGGGGACAGCAAGTAATTGTGCCTTAGATCAAGAGAGGGCAGGCCACGCCTGATCCTTTCTGAGGATGTGAGCTCGATGAAGACGAGGAGTGAAACTTTTGATGTCTTTGGACACGACCTCCTCCAGCATCAGGAAACCAAGTTCTCCATACACTGATCACTCTTTCGGTCTCTTTTGTGAGCTTACCTAGAAGACAACTGTGCGGTGGTGGTGGGGAGGTCTTACTTTGAAGTTCGGGAGAGTTGATTATCTATAGGACGCGTCGCCCCCCGAGTGGCTGCACCAAATGACGACCAACTACATGTGCAGCTATAGCTTGTCGGCACGTGCCAATATGACCGCTTGGGGAACAACACACGTAAAGGCAACAAAATCACTCACGAGTCGCGTCGCGAGCACGCCCGACCCCAGTCATCGTCACGGTGACGATTGGGCGCGTTGGCGTTCGAGCTCTCCGCGTGTCTGGTGCTGCTTGTGGTGCGGAGACAACACGCCAGCCAAGGGGATACAGCGCAGGGCCACCGAAAATATGCGCTTCCCAGAGTGTGTCCACGTTACACTCGTCGTCGTGACGCGAGCGACATGTGCGCCAAATGGCACGGTGATCGCCAAGCAGCCACGGTGAGACTGATCGTTTCGGCCACAGCCACACTATTCTAGGACACAGCCTGGTCGCCTTGCCTTCAGCCATCTCCCCAAATAAAGTTTCGCACCACTCCATTTTAGGAGACGTGACCAAAGTCGCCACAGAACTCTCGCTGGGATCGAACCCACTTCCTGCCTTGCTGCGTGTGGGCCGATGCGGCGCGGCAGCAGCTCCGTGGAAGAGCTCTACGCCGAGGCGCTGGCGCTGGCCGAGCGCGGCGGCACACTGGAGGTGCGGGGCCACGACGACGCGGCGAGCCGCGAGGCCGCGCGCCAGTGCTTCGGCGACGCCGTGCGCATCTTCAGCCGCCTCGCGATCGTCGAGTCGGCGGCCAAGCGCGCGCTCGTGCAGGGCGTCGTGGACGATCTGCGCGCGCGCATCGCGCGGCTCGACGAGTCCATCGCACAGCCAAGTCCGATCGCCGAGCCGCAGCCGCAGCCCGAGCCGCCGCGCGCCGAGCCCTCGCCTGATGCCACTGACGTGGACGCGGCACTCGCGCGAGCCATGGAGATCCACGCGCAGGCGCGCGACGCCGAAGACGCCGGCGACCGAGCGCGCTGTATCGAGCTGTACCTCACGGCTGGCGACTGGTGCGCGTGTGTTTGTGCCTTTCGTGGGGAAGAACTGGGGGGAACTGACGCTCTGGCTGGGAGCCTCTAGGTACATGAAGGCATACGGAGCGTTCGAGCCCGAGGCCAAGAGCGCCAAAGACGCCGTGCGCGAGCAGATCGAGTACGTCATCGACCACGTATCCAAGTTGAAGAGCGGCGTTCCGTCCAAATCGAGTGTTGCAGCGACAGTTCCGACCGAGCCTCCACAAAAGTCGAGCTCCGACAAGTCCACGTTGGAGGAGATACACTGGCCAGCTCCTCCCGAAGACTCGCCAGTGCTGGCTCCGGCACCGACCGCGGAGCCTACCCCCATTGAGCTGCCTCCAGCTCCGGTGGATTCACAGATGCTTGCTGACGCTGCGTGGCCCATGCCTCCCCTCGCACCGACGCCTACACTCCAAACGAGCATTTCGCAGTCGTCCGCACCTGATCACTCTCGCAGCTACGCGGACGACGGTCTCTCGTGGCCTTTGCCACCAGGAGCCGAGCTTGCGCTCGATACGTTTGACTGGCCGGCCGCGCCCACACCACCGCCGCGTAGGAGACGGAGCTCCCGCAGCATGGCACCGCCCTCGCGAACATCTAGTCGGGACCAGTTACCATTGTCACGACAATCGTCGACCACATCCACTCATAGCGCCAGTGCCCCCGCGCGCGAAGAAGCCGTCGCATACAGCCCCGAGGAGCTCGATGTTCTTCGTCGGTCGTCACTCATCAATGGCCACCTTTTCGTTCCGTGGTTGGACGACCTGGATACCCACGAGAACTTTCGATCGGTCAATCTGTTTGTCGACCCCGACGGCATGGTGCCTCTGTCAGCCAAGCAGATTCGCAAAGGCGCAACATGGATGCGACCGAGCGAATACGCACAGCTGTGCGCTCAAGTGCCCGTGATGATTGACAGCATTTGCCCACAGGTAGTCAAGCAAGACATCGTGACGGACTGCTCGTTCGTTGCATCGTTGTGTATCGCCGCGGCGTACGAACAGCGCTTCCAGAAGCGGCTTGTCACCAACATCATCTACCCCGTGGATCCGCAGACACGCCAGCCCATGTACAACTCCTCGGGCAAGTACATTGTCAAGCTGTGGGCCAACGGTGTCCCACGAAAGGTTGTGATTGATGATTTTTTGCCGGTCAATACGGAGACGCGAGAGCTGATGTGCTCGTGCACGACACGACGAAACGAGCTGTGGGTGAGTTTAATTGAAAAGGCCTATCTCAAACTCCACGGCGGATACGACTACCCTGGGGGAAACTCTGGTATCGATCTGTTTGCGCTCACCGGGTGGATCCCAGAGCGGATCCCGATCTCCGATCTATCATCCGACTCGGCAAGAGAAGACCGAATTTGGGAGCAGCTCAAGAGTGCATTTGGATTTGGTGACTGTATCATTACCATGACGACTGGGGATATTGGTCGCGACGATGCTCTCAAGATCGGACTCGTGCCCATGCACGTATATGCTGTGCTGAATGTGTACGAGACTACTGTCTTCGACGAAGATGCAGGCGAGAACAAGAAAGTGCGGCTTCTCCACGTGAAAAATCCCTGGCGAAAGCTCAGTTGGCGCGGCCCGTACTCCAATAGCGACATGAAAACATGGGAAAGCGCCCTTGGGGACGAACTTCGGATGTACCAGGACCAGTACTACTCTCTGGGTGAAACCAAGAAGGTGACCGATACTGCGGATGACGTTGGCCTCTTTTGGATCGATCTGGAATCGGTGAAGGAGCACTTTGAGAGCCTTTACCTCAATTGGAACCCCGAACTGTTCCCGCATAAGTATGCCATCCACGAACACTGGCCCGTAGAGCTCGGCCCTGTGAACGATTCGACTACACTCGGATACAATCCGCAGTACTCGGTTCGATTTATTCGGCGACGCAGCGAGTCCGTAAACACTGCCAACGCCCGAGCCAAGGCCACTCGGTCGTCTTCAACAGTATGGGTGTTACTGACACGACATGTCAGCACCGTGGAGCGGGACTCTGACAATGCAATGCAACAGTTTCTCACGCTCCACGTGTACCGCGGCACGGAAGGTCGTCGAGTGTATTACAACCAGGACGCTATGTACCGCGGCACGTACAGCAATAACCCGCACACGCTGCTCAGTCTTGATGTTGACTTTGACGATGATGACCCAGAGCCTTCCTTTGTGAGTACTAATCTCGAGTTGGACCATTTGAACCAGCTAGTAGGAGGAACTGACAATTTTATTTGTGCGTAGACACTCGTGGCGTCGCAGTACGAGAAGTTTGCTCCGTTGGACTATACGCTATCGGTGTTTTCGACGACTCCGTTTGTGTGCCGTCCCGTTCCACACATCGATTCCGTGCCGAATGCGATCGTTCTGTCAAACGAGTGGAGCGAGACCACTGCCGGCGGACGACCATTCTTTTCGACGTTCATGAACAATCCGCAGTTTCACGTACGGATTAATCCGTCATCACTAAGTCGGCTCTGGATTTTCCTCGAAACCACCGGGGATGGCGAAACTGCGGAAATCCCCGTGAACCTCCGCGTGATCACCCACTCAGAAACACGGGCGTGTGGGCTACCCCCGGTCTCGGCATCGTCTCCTCAGCAGATCATGAGCTCTGGCGAGTACCGACCCGGGTTCTGCTTTGTTGAGCTGGGCGGGAAGGAGGACGCGAGACTTGAGGACTGCTCCGACCTCGTAGTTGTACCCTCCACCTTTGAGTCAGGCACAAAAGCATCGTTCAGGATCCGCGTCATGAGCGAGCCACCAGACGCGATCCTGCATGTGCGTGAGCTCCCAGAAGAAGGGTTTGGGCTCGAGTTCACGGGTTTACGAGGCCGTTGGGATGCGGAAAAGGGCACTGCTGCAGGCTGCGCGAGCTACGGGTGCTACACATTCAACCCAAAGTACCTCGTCCATGTTCCCGATCAAACCACCATGTTCGCGCGGGTCATTCCTGCGCGAGTTCTCGCCGATGGGGCTGGTTCGTCTTCTGCGACGTTGCCATCGTGCAACGTATCCATCTACGCGAGCACGCCCGACGGTGGACTGCTGCTTTCCACGAACCCCAAGTCGGCCTTCCGCCATGCGACATCGGACAACGGCGCCTACGCGAGCGGGAACCCGTCGGGTGTCTCGACGCCCGCGTCGATCGTGTTCCCAGCAGGCTGGTACGTTATCGTGCCATCGACGTTCGATCCTCAGGAAGCCGAGTTCGAGCTGCGCGTGTACTCGGCCAAGGCGGTCATCGTCCGGCATCTTGACACATGAGAATGGCTCGGGAGCTCATTGCTGACTTGTCGATTCTCGTGGTGCTCGTTGGCGCTGGCAATCGGAAGTGTGCGCTTCGACGGTGCTCGACGGCTCGGTGGGATCCACATACATGATCGTTGATGGCAACACAACCAAGCGCTCCTCGCCGTTAAACGTACAGAGGCGGGGCGGCGATGGTCATGAGCGGCTGCGTCGTTGCGGCCATCCCGGAATGGAAGCTCTTCGACGTTCCCGATGATCAACACTCTCGAAAACTATCCAACTCTTCATTTCCAACCAATCACTATCATTTGGAGATGTGGATTGGATAAAAAAGAGCTGATGCGGTGCGTACCTGCGATCTGATTGGTCGAGGTCGGAATCTTCTGGTGGTCCAGTTGCCAATTGAGGGGGTGACTCAGTTGCACGTTCAGGACATCTCACTTTTTCTTTCTCCGTCCTGTCCCCACCAGACCCGTTCCATTCGATCGGATGACGTCGAGCGATCCGCCGTCGCCGGCCAACGCGCCTTCGCAGCCACAGCTCACTCTCGAAGACGCCGCGCAGGACGCTGACCAACGCGTTGTGACCCCCGCCGCCATGTCCCCCGCTCTCCGCGTCGTCGCACTGGTAGGGAGGGAGGAAGGCGTCGTTGTGTAGCCATGTTGGACGAAGGGATCTCACGAACAACAACCTGTGCTGGCTGTAGGCGCTGCCCGCGCTCGCCGTCGTGCTCGTGGGTGTATGGATGAGCTCGGTGCTCACGTCGTACGTCAAGAACGGCAACGACGTCAAGGCCAACTCGCTCGCCGGCTTCTCGTGGGCCACGGGCGACGGCCGCGTGTTCAACTGGCACCCGCTGCTCATGACGTTCGGCTTTGTGTTTTGCTCGACGACCGCGGCGCTCAGCTACATCGCGCTGCCGTTTTCCCACAACACCAACAAGGTGATCCACCTCTCGTCCCACGCGGTCGGCGCCATCACGGCGCTGGTCGGTGCTGTCGCGGTCTTCCGCTTCCACAACGAACACAACATCACGAACCTGTACAGCCTGCACAGCTGGCTGGGCATCTTGACCTGGGTGCTCTTTGTGACCCAGTGGGTGTTTGGGTTTGTCACGTACTACTTCCCCGGCGCGCGCCCGCAGGTGCGTGCTGGTACGATCTCGTACCACATTGGTGGCGGAATCGGTATCCTCGCGCTCATTTACATCACTGCAGGTGAGCACTCTTTTCTCTTCGTGAGTTATCATTCTTCCTGGCGATGTCAGTGGAGCTCATCGGTGTCGTGAATCCTTTTATAGCGACCGGTGTCTTGGAGAAGCTCTCGTTCAATGCCAGTTGCAACGTTACGGGTAACCTCGACGGCCAGAACGTCGTGGGCTTTATGGCCAATGACTGCGTGCTTGGCAACATCATTGGTCTCGTGCTCGCGCTGTCGCTCATTGTCGCGATCACGGCCATCGTCCACGCGAAGATCTCCCAGAATCAAGAAATCCCCACGGTGCGCGGCGAGACTTCACCGCTTGTGACCAGCGGGCCGCTCGCGGGCAAGAAGGTTCCGAAGAAGGGTTACAACGTGTAAGGAGCTCTGCGACTGTTGACCCAACCGTACTGCATTCTAGGAAATTAACCCGGGCACACCCCGACGGAAAAGCCAAAAGATATGCGTCTATTCACTACGTTTCATGTTGGTTTGGAGCTGTGTGAGCACTCCTCGCAGGTCTTGACGACTCCTCCAGGTTTCCCCGTCGTCGTCTTCGTCTACTTGGTGCTCTGAGCCCATTTCCCGCAAGATGGTGGAGACGACGCGTTGGAGAGATCGGCCTTCTTCTGACGCAAGGTACCGTTGTGCGCTCGCGTCTTTTTTCGTTAGGAGCAGATTATAAAGCACTTTGCCTGCGATGCAGCTCATGTCGACGTCGTCTAGCGCCGCACACTCCAAGATATTCACCAGCAACGTACGCGCGTCAATCACCATGGCATCACCGATGCCAGAGGGCACTTGGTGCACATCCAGCAGCACACTGCGCGCGTACTCGTCGAGCGCTGCGTTCATGAGCACACCACAGACCGTGTACACGATCTCCCGGTTGCTATGGTCGAGCAAGATCACGAAGCCATCCAAAACCTTGTTTTGACCCATCGCTCGAAGAACGTCTTTGAACCGCGAGAGGTTGCCGAAGGCTCGCGTCGCCTCTAGCACGGCCTCTTCATTCGTGTCCCACAGGATCTGCGAGAGAAGCGTCGCAATCTCCAAGCGATCCGCCTCGATGAACGAAATGCTTGCGTCAGGGGTCGTCGCGGTTGTGCAGTAGTACGACAGATTTGTGATGCAGCTCACGATGTTAAGTGCGAGCTCATCATCGCCAGTGCCGTTCGCTTGTGGGCATTCTAGCACGTCGAGCAACACAGCCATCTCATCGCGGTGGTGGTTGATGGCCACACCTACGTCCGCGTTCATTGCCAGGTTGGCAAGTAGCCGCACGAGCTTCACCAGCACATCCGCACACTCACCGAGTTTACCACTATCACGTTCGGCCCTCTGGTGGGTGCTCACGTACTTCTTAGCGTAGAACGTGAGTGACTGCAGTAAAACAGGCACGGCACCCGCATCATCGCCAAGGAATTGGCGGTTGCGGTCATTACTGGCGCACAGATTGCCCAGCACGAAGAAGATCCGCACAAGCAACAAATCTTGGGTCTTTGTGTCGGCCTGGTTACTCTGGCTCGCGGTGTCTCGTACGTCTGGCGAGATGAACGCAAGTGTGGGGTTGCACTGCGGGTCCACGAGCTTCAGCAGGTTGCCCAAGTGGCGCTCGACGTGCTGGTTGATCTGTGCGCGCGGAGCCTCGTGGAGTGTGAGCTTACCGAGAATACGCGACACGTTCACCATGAGCTCTTGGTGTGAGAGAAAGCCCTCGACCAACTCGCACAGGCGGCTCGCGACCTGAGCTTCGTTGAACTGCTTTAAGTATGCCTTGGAGGTCGACAAGTTGCGCAGGATTGTGGTTGTCTGCACGAGAAACTGGGCAATCTCCTTGCACACAGAAGCATCGTCCGATCTCCACAGCAGTGAATCGCTCAGACTCGCGATCGCACCGTTCGTTGCGAGCAGCTTAAGTAGCTTCTCGTCGCCACTCGAGGCATTCTTGAGCGTGCCAGCAATGTAGATAAGCGTCTTCATGGGGCACGAGGTCGGGAAACCCTTCGATTGGGAGCTGCGTCTCGCAGACGTCGCAGCCATGAGAGAGAGCGCGCTTTCGACGTATCGCACATTGCAAAAGTCAACGTCGTTCTGGGTCTCCTTGCTCAGCACGAATAGCACCTTGCCCAGCGACACGACCTTTGACGCCGCTTCTTCATCGGGCTCGCAGTTGACGCTGTGCATTGTCTTGAATAGCTCGAGAAGGCACGGAGCAATGGCGATGACACACTTCGCAGATGTATGCCAGGGACCGACGGCGAGATCGACGAGCGAATCGAAGAGGCGGCGGCGTAAACCAGAGACCTTCGTGGTAGCCGGCGCGTCACAAGCCAAGGAGGGCCGTCTTGAGGACGAGGTTTTCGCGTTGTAATGTGCACCGGAGCTTGTGATGAATTCCGTGAGCTGGTTCACTAAGCTCTCCAGTGTCGGATGGGTGATACGCTCGGGTGATTGTAGTTGAAGCTCGTCAAGCCGCTTGATGATGTCGTGGAGTGTGCGCACAAGACTGTCTGGCGACGGCAACTCGACCGAGGTTTCCAGCAGATGTACATCACTGTGCGATGAGTCGTGGTGTGTTGATATCACGTCGCATTCGTCGCCGCTTGGGTCGGTGTCATCGGCACTGTCATGGCTCTGGGGGCCAGCTGGCTCGTGATTTTTCATGGCAGACTTGGCTGGCACTGCACGGAGAGCTTCCTGTTTAGGGACACTCGACGTTGACACAGGACCGCGCGACTGCGCTGATTTGACCACCGGACGAGGTGGAAGCGCCGCGCCCGAGGGGCCACTGCTGCTTGTCTTGTGTGGACGAGTGTCGTCCTTGGACTTGAGCTCTTTTTGCTCGGCCACAGAGTACGACGAGCTTGGGCGCGAGCCAGGACGGTAGTCGTCGCCATGGAAAAGCGGACGCTCTGCGGTCAACATGGGCCAGCCAACCTAAGTCTCACCATGCTATCCCAGAGTACGAGTGAGCCCAAGCGGCGTACCGTTTGTCCGTGGCGTGAAGGGCCGCGAGGGGTTCTTGAGCGACGCGCGCGCCTGGGAGAGCACGTGGGAGATACCGCCGCGTGCGATACACGCGTCCATCGTGGCTGCTGGCTGCTGCTGCTTGGTGCTCGGAGCGATGTACGAAGTGTGCCTGCCCGCCCGTGGCCACAATAGAACATGGGTGCGCTATTTTTTTTTTAGAAATCAGCCTCACAATGTTGCGCTTCCGTTGCATAAACAAAAATGCAACGTAACAACCACGACCTTTCACGACCCAAGAGTATCTTCTTCGACGAATTGAAGAGCTCTTCGAATCATTCTCGTTCTTGCCACACGACCAGCTCGTGGCATTGTGAGAATTCGACGAAAAGCAATGAGCGGGAACCAAAACGACCAGCGAGGCGGCGAGACTCGACGTGGAGCGTACGCGGTCCGCACACTGCGGGCCCCGCTTGAGAGTAGTGAGCCGCCCGCACCCCGCGGCGGCGCGACGCTCACACAGGTTGGAGCCCCCACTGAACAGTGTCATTATGCGAGATGAGCGACTGATGAGTTCATATTCAATGTGTGGTCTAGCTCGAGAGTGGGGCGGTGTATCTGATTGGCGGCGCGAACCGCGAGGCGCAGAGCTTTGGCGATGTTTTTCGATTGGACCTCGGTACGTCACGTTCTCGATCCGTCCATCTGAAGCCGTTGTGTTTGACGCGAAACTGTACCTCACAGCGACAAACTTGTGGTCAAGCATTACACCCGGAGGTGAAGCGTTCCCACCACGCAGTGGTCACTCGGCAGTGGCCATCGGCGAGCGCATCTACGTGTTTGGCGGCATGAACGCGGCCGAATGCGTGCTGTACGAGGACGTAATGGTGCTCGATACCCATCGCCACGAATGGACCAAACCGCTCGTCGAAGGATGGATGCCCAGTGCACGCAACGCTCATGCTGCGATCCGACTGCAGGCCCTTGATGGCCACGAGCGGGTGTTGATTTACGGAGGCTCGTCGCCGGAGGACGGTGCGTTTGATGACGTGTACGTTCTCCACATCCCCATCGAAGACGGCGAGGCGCCTCTGCGCTGGGAGCACGCTTCATGCCACGGAACCGAGACGCCCGAAGCCCGAGAGCTCCACGTGGCATCGTTGCTCACGCCGACGTCCGTGTTATTCAGCGGCGGACGCAACCGCGACGGCAATGTCTGCACCGACATGGCAGTGCTGGATGTGGAAACGTGGCACTGGCAGCTCATCCCGATCTGCGAGTGGAACCGGTGCGCACACGCGGCCGCTACCGTGAACGGTGTAATTGTGAGCTTTGGGGGATTTGACGGCGGCGCGATCCGCGACGATTGCTGGGCGTACGTGGACGACGAGGAGTCGTGGTTGCGCGTGCGTGTCTGTGATGAAGGCCCTGACAAGGATACCACCAAACCCGAGACCAAAGAGTCAAATGCCATTCCAGGGCGTTTTGGCCCCTGCGGCTGTGCTGTGGAACTGCCCGAGGGAAGTGGAACGCCATTGGAGAAGCGTACGCAGGGGTTGCTGATTTTTGGTGGCATGAACGCAGAGTGCGATCTAAACGATCTCGTACTCATCACGCCTGTGATACCAGTAGACTGATTCAGCTGTCAATAGTTGTGTCTCTATTAGGCATTGTATGAGAACAGTTTGGTGGGGAGGACTCGTTGGTTACGCGACTTGCTCTACGTCCAATACTTCTTTCAGGAGATCGTAGGCTGTGAGGCTGATGCCTGTTGCAAGGGGGCTCTGGTGGGTACCATACGCGTTAGTTAGACAATGCAAGAAGAAAACATGTTGGTGCCGTGTTTGACGTACCCGCATCCAATTGACGGTCACGCCCTTGAAAAACCCTCGCCAGCCTTCGTTCGCGATAATGATCCGCGCTGTCGTCGCGATGCCAGTGTACCGTAGCGTCTTGCCGTTGCCCGACACAAAGCCGTCGGTCTGGATTCGCCGCCGGATTGTGTCCATCGGATACGTCGCTGCAAATATCACAAACAATCACGGATCTTAGTCTCTCAAGAAGAAGTGGGGTCAAACTACAGCGGGACATACCAGTCTGGGCGATACAGGCTGCAAGATAGGAGCACAGAAGCTTCGAGAACGGGTGGAGTCGCTCAGGCGCGTCGTCAGGGTGGAGCGCCCGTCGTTGCTGAAGGTCGAGCATCCAGTGCTTGAACCGCTCATTCAAAGTGAAACCAATCCCCGTGTAAGGAAGCGTGCCCATGAGCGACGGCAACAGACCCCGAGAGAACGACCGTGCACCGTCGACGCGGTACATCTCGACCACAGCCTGGCGGATTGATCTGAAGTTGTGTTTACCGTGCTGTACCATGAAGCGCGCGCGCACAATATCGAGCGGATACGAGATCGTGAGCGATAGTCCACCTGCGAGTGACCCAGCGGCGATGAGTTGAACGTTGGAAAGCTTTGAAGAGTCGCGGTCGGGCTTAGTGTGGCGCCACTGCTCGGCGTGCTTGGTGTTGTACGCGTGGAACTGGCGCCGGAAAAAGTCAAAGCTCGAGTGCTGCACTCCAGCATAGGGCACGACGCGGATGATATTGAGCATATTACCGCGAAACAGCGCGCGGAAGCCGTCCTGCAGGTAGATTTCCTTGGCCAAGTGGAAGGCGCCGCGGAAGCTAAACGAGCGCTTGTCGTTCACCTGGAACATGAGCTTGATACGGTCGACGGGAGCGAGCGCCGACTTGGCAGCCATACCGGCGAGTCCGCCGGCAACAAACGACTTGGACACCGTCATCATCGAATGTTTCGACAATACACCCGCTGGAGCTTTCTCTCGTTCGCCCTGGCCCTCGCGCTCAAGCATTTGCTCTTCTTCGTCTCCCTCGGGCGCCGTAATACGTGCGTAATCGTGAGCGAAGTTGTGCTTGCCGGCTGTCTCGGAAACTGCAGATGGCGCTGCATCTTTTGAATCGAGTGTCTCGGGAGTCGTAGTATCTGCTCCGTGCGGCTTCTTGGACGCGGGCTGTGGCCGTAGCCCTCGACGCCCTCGTAACAGAGTTGAGAGGTGGAAGCGCAGCTCGTCTTCGCGCGGCTGATCTTCTTCTGCCGGCACAACGAACATACCGTCGCCTTCGCTGAGCCCAAAGTCCATGACTGTCAACTGCTTGGCCCAGGAGGTGTACACGTTCTGGACCGACGTGGGGCTCGTCTCTTTCCAGTGGATGACCCATGCGCAGAAGGTATCAAAGTCCACGCGGTCGTTGTGCGCGACGCGCGCGTGGATATCGTTCCACATGAGCTCGCGCGTCTCTTCGGACACGAGCTCTTTCTTCGGGTCCAGCCGCTCGATCTCGCTGAACAGCGCCGCGACCGCGACCGTGCCTTGCCTGTCCGGGTCCAAGTCGTCAAAGAACACGCGCATGATCTCGACGACCTCGGGCGTCAAGCGGAACTCCGGGTTGTACATGCGCAGCGACGCGATCGCGAACGCAAACTGTTTCGTGCGCTCGGCGTCCACGACCAGCGGCTGCCTCGTTGACGACGACACGGACGTTGCCGCTGGGGGCTCGGCCTCGCCCGGGGGCAGCGGCCGAGCGCCAGCATCAGCATCTTGTTCCAGAGGCTCCACGAGACTGGCGGCTTCGAGCACGCCCGGCAGCACGCCCTCTCCTTCGCCACCGAGGGGCGTGGGGCGTGGTATGCGCTCGTCGTCGCGCGCAGTAGGCTCCATGGCGAGCGGAGCGTTCGGTCGGTTCCCGCCCCCCACCGGAAACCCCACGAGCTCGCCGGGATTCGGGCGAAAATGAGCTGGCGACGAGCCTCGCCGGTGGGACTAGCCAGAGTGATGGTCGCTTGCAGTCGCGAAACGGTACTGTACCGACTGTGGAACCGGTATTGTTTTGGGTGTGTGTGGCATCATTTAACAATTCGCATTGGGTGAAAATAGGATCTTCGTTTTACCCAATCAAATTGCGGCAGTTAGCTGGCCGCCTGAGCTCAAAACCAACAACACTCCTTGATCCATTGGCGCCGACACCAAAGCCGACCGCGATGGCCTCGTCGACCCGCTCGCCCTCGCTCGCGGCGCCGCCGCTGGCGCCGTCGACGGCCATGGAGGCGCTCGTGCCAGAGGAGGACCTCCAGACGCTCCAGCAGTTCATTGAGAACGCGCTCGAGCTCATGCTCAAGGGCAACCCGACGAGCTACCAGTTTCTGATCCAGCAGCTCAACCCATCGAGCGGCAAGTCGGACGCCGCGACGCGCCGCAAGATCTTCCTCGCGCTGCCGAGATGCATCTCCACGATGGCCAAGGAGCCCAAGGCCTACCACCAGCTGCTCGATGTGCTGTTCAAGTTTGACTTTCTGGGCGCACGAGAAGAGATCGACGCATACACGCGGTTCCTCGTCTACCTCGTGTCGTCCAACACGGTGTACGTACTACCGGCGCTGCAGATGCTCGTGCGCAACCTGAACCGCCCGCAGCAGCTGCCGCCGGCGCTCGCGGCGGCCGCGGCGCCTCCTCCGGCACCTGTGCGTCCAGCTGGTCGGATCTCTATCGGCGGATCGTTTGGCGTGCCCGTCGTGGCGGCTCCCGCGGCCCCGGCAGCCCCACCGATTGATCTGGAAAAACGCTTCCAGGAGCGGTATGATGACGTCCATGCGACGCTCCAGCGCGTGCTCAAGCTAGCGCCGACCGCGACAAACGCGCTGTTCCCTGTGATTGTTGAGCACTTTCCGCACAAGCGCCTCGAAGGACCTTTCCAGGCCGCGTACCTGCGGAACGTGCTTGAACTGTCCAAGTATGTTCCTGGTCTGCAGGAGCGTATCTTTGCGCTGATTATTGACCGACTCGTCGCGGTCGATGTCGAGATCAAGCTCGACGAGAAGGAAGAGGATGTGTTTACAATGGACGATTTCTTGGAAGACGATTTGTTGCCAGAACTGGACTCGTCCAAGGTCGACGAGATGGCCGACAAACTGGATAGCATGATGGTCATCATGTTTGAGCACATCGAACAGCAAGTGCAAGGTGTCTCGGACTCGGCCACTGGTGAGAAGAAGCTCCACGGTGAGCAGGCGGCGCTTGTCTTCAAGTTTCTGCTCAAGGTGTTTGAACACTCCATCCTGAACACGCACCGGTCGAAGTACCCGCAGTTCTTGCTCTTCTATGTGTGTCAGTTGGACCCACAGTTCCAAGATGTGTTCATTTCGCAGCTGCTGTCCGCATCGCTGGATCCACAGACTCCTCCCGTGACACGACACAGCTGCGGAGCCTACTTGGCCAGTTTCCTGGCGCGTGCCAAGTACATTTCGGTGGCGTATATCCAGAAGGCGTTATACCATCTCCTCAAGTGGATGCACGACCAAATGGACATCTACGATGCGACGTACTTGCAACAGCAAGCTCCGTCCAGCGACGACGAGGATGAAGACGGAGAGAGCGCGGCCCACAAGGCCCGCCGCGGTGTCGACGCCGAGGCCGAAGCTCTAGAGAAAAACCGCCGCGGTTTTTTCCACGAGAGTATCTACATCTCTACTCTCCAGACTGTGTGCTACCTGGTGTGCTTCCGTGGGCTCGAGGTCGCCCAGAGCGAGAACGGCTACGAGTTCCTGCGCACACTGGGTTGGGAACGGCTGCTCATCACGCAAACGTCCTACTGCCCACTTGCATTTTGCCAGCCGACCGTCGCGATCGAATTCCTCAATTTTGTTGAAACTTTTGATCTCGTTTCGGAGGAGTGTATTGACAAGGTCGACCAAGCCATCAACTCGATCGGCAAGATGCAGAAGCGTACGAAGGGGGCCAAGACAATGGAGCGCACTGCGCCACCGCCCACTTCGGCGAACGCGTCGACGTCTATGCCGGCATCGCTCTCTGGTTCGTCAGTGCTGGGCTTGCGCCAACCCCTCGAGACGTTCTTTCCGTTCGACCCGTATTTGCTGCGGCGTTCGTTCCGGTTCATCGGCCCGCTCTACCTCTACTGGAAGCACGCAGACCCGACCTCGAGCGAGAACGCCGACGCGCTCAACGCCGTGAAAGAGATCATCCAAGAGTACCAGGAGCAGGAAGAAGAAGAGGGCGAGGACGGCTCCGACGATGATGATGATGACGACGACGACGACGAGTCGGGTGCTGAGGCCATGAGCCTCTCGACGAGTATCACCATGGCGTCGTTCAAGGAAGAGACTTACCTCTCGACGAGCCAGAACTTCTCCATGTCGGTGGACTCGTCTGTCGACGACGACGACCTCCCGCCCGGAGCGTACAACCTGAGTGCCTCGCGCGACCGCAGCGTCAAGCGGATAAAGCGAAGCCGCACGCCGCGCTCGACGTTCGCGCCGTCGCCGGCGCTTTCGGCGAGTTCGCCACCGTCGCAGCTGCCGCCACTAGACGGCGCGTTGCGCAGCGGGTTCGCGCTCTCGGGTTTCGACGAAGAGCTCGACGACGAAGGGTTCTAATAGCGACACGCACCACAGCATACGGATCACTAATGTATTGACGAGAGAGACAAACGAAGCCGTTCAAGATCGTGAGTTGGTTGTTGGGCTATTGTGTCTTTTTATCCAATCAAGATCACTCATTTGGATCATATCAGCCAATCCCATCCTGTTAAATGGGCCGTTAGTGGGCCATCTCGAAGCCCGTCGAAGACTGACCGCAAGTTTTGCAGCTCCCCGCAACAGTTCCAGCAGATCTCACCACCAGAATGGGCGCAGCCGCCTCCAAGAAGGCGACCTCGACGGCCACGAGCGCCGCTGTCAAGGCCAGTGCCACGGCCGCTTCGTCTGCCACGTCTGCCAGCGCTGCCGCCTCGGTCGCGGCGCCGCGCGTCGTGCAGACCAAGCTCTCGCGTGAGGACATTGTCGGCGCGGCCGCGGCGGGCTCGACCAAGCGCGCCAGCGCCGCGGATCTCGTGCGCAAGCCCAAGCCCGCGGCGCCGCAGGTCGAGTTGATGGAGATGAACAAGGATCTGCTGCGCGAGATGGACCAGTTCCAGGGCTTTGAGGAAGTGTCGTTCCTGGAGCAGGACATGTCGGGCTTCCGTAACACCGCGAGTAGCTACCGCCCGCGCTCGACCGAGCCGATCTCGCTGCCGACGGACCGCACCAACAACGTCGCGAGCGGCACGGGCGTGTACGACAAGATGGAGGGCCGCGTGACGAACCGCGACATGCGGTTCTTGCTGCGCCTCCACTACGAGGACCCCGAGAAGTGGGATCTGGACGCACTTGCAGCGCATTTCGACCTCGACGCCAAGGTGTTGGCCAACGTGTTGGCCCACGTGGGCCCACCGAACGTGCTCAAGCCGCTGGGCCCGTCGGAGCACCCGATCGGCATCTGGTACGACTCGCCGGAGGCCGCGGCGGCCATGATCGCCGAGTTCGACGCGCCCGCGGCGCTGCCCGCTGCCTCTTCGCCATCCTCAGCATCCACCACCACGCCATGAGAGGCAGCGCTCTACTGTACGTCACCATAATAATAGACCCTACGTATTTGAAAAATTACGACCTATCCCTCGTTTGGCTATTGGGAGCAGGGAATGTGTGTCCCTAAATGACGGTTCTGGTGGTCATATTTGACGGTAAATTACATGGCCCCTCATGGCCTCCCCAAAGCCGCTCGCTCGTGTGGTGGTGTATCGAGTGCTTCTTCACCTGACCCGCTGGAATCAACCGGACACCATGAGCAAGTGGCAGCCCTTCAAGCCGTTCCAGTACTCGAGCCTGCTGCCGCCGCACATCCGCCAGCGCGTACGTTCCTCCCTCCGCCATCGGCCGATGGATTGGCGCTCATGCGCTGCCAGCGCGAAAAGAACGTCGTGCTCATGTGTGGTCGTGTGTTTGGATCTGTGGATGGGTGTAGCTCCGTGAGCTGCTGGTGTTCGTGGAGCAGACCGGCACGAAGCAGCCGTTCCAGTCGCCGTCGGCCGAGCAGGGCTACCGTACCCCGGCGCCGACGAGCCAGCCCAAGGATGTCCACGTGCCGTCGAGCGAGAGCAAGGCCGCTGTGTACAACACCCAGTACTACACGCGCGACATCCGCCGCTTCAAGTACCCGACTGAGGTTGGCATGCACCCGTCGCTCGGCTTCGAGAAGCCCGTGGAGCTCCCGGAGGGCGTGTCCAAGGGTTCGCCGGGCAACAAGGTGCGAGCCCAATCTTGGATTCTATTGACTCTACCGAACATGAGCTCACGTAACATGCTGTGCAGAACCCTGCCGTGCTCCGCTACGATCCTACGGGCACGCGTTCGGCCATGAGCACCACGCACGGTACGTCGCTGGATGATCATGACCACAGAAGTGGAAAGAATCCCTGATCTTGACGAAAAACCCGGCTTGGTATGTTTTTATGTAGCTGCTCGTGACCAGTTGATTCTGTCTCACGCTTCGACCCACAACGTGCGCATGGCGTGGGAGAGCAAGGAGGAGGAGATCCTGAAGGACTGCCAGGCCAAGGGCATCCCGCCGGTGCCGGGCACGCCGTTCGAGTGGGACATGCCGGACATTTCGCGTGTGCGCCGCTGGTAAACGGATGCGCGGCCCTTGGCTCCTCGCGAGCGAAGACACGCCATCCATTGCTGATGAATCCTAGCCCGGCGTGGACCGTTGATCCAGCACGACACTATATACGTGCTGGCAAACGACTCCCGGGAGAGGAAGCTGGAATCAAACTCGTACACTCTGAAATGAATCCCCCTTTACCCATCCCGAACATGGTGTTGCTTCGTTTCCAAGAGCAAGGGGCTCATTTATCGTGTGTCGCGATAACAAATTCTGAGGGGGTCATCCAATTTATGCTTTATTGAAGGTTTTACCACCTAAAGAAGGGTTTGCATCAAACAACACAGGCTTCTCTGGGAAACTAGACATCTGCTGGCACGGGTATGTATTTTTGAAGTTTCTCGGCGGTCAGAAAGAAAGGGAAACTCCATCAAAGCAAGACAAGAGAAGAGAACAAGACCATGTCGGCGTTCACGGTGCTGCCCGAGATCCCGGTGCTGCCGGCGCCCGAGGCCGTGGCCAAGACCGACAAGTCCATCACGCTCAAGCTCAAGACCGAGCTCGTGAACGACGCCGAGAACAAGTACAAGTTCCAGGTCGCGCACAGCGAGCACGGCTACGTCTACTACTCGTGGTACGAGTCGGACGTGTTCGCGTCGCGTATGTGGCCCGTCAAGGGGCTCACGCCCAACTCGGTACGTGGCGGTGCTCTCGGGTAGCTTGCTGGCTCGTCGTCGATTCAGTGGGGGGATGACCTGTCGCTGCTTTGTGTGGTGTGATGGTGGACAGACGTATGTGTTCAAGGCGCGCGTTGTGTGCCCGGACACGCGCCAGTGTGGCGAGTGGTCGCCGCTCACGGCGTACGTGCGCACGTTCACGGAGGAAGAGGACGCCAAGCGCGCCGGCACGGTGTTTGAACATGTACGCACGAAGGCGAAAATAGTGGGTACACGGCCGGATCCACTGATGGGGGGTTTGTTGGGTAGGCGCTGCGTCTCGAACGCGAGCAGAAGACGGCGCTCAAGGGACAGATCAACAAGCTGACGTCCATGTAAGGGCATCCATGCGGTGTGTTGCGGTGTTGGGCTACGATGGCCATCTGACCTGATAACCAATGTAGGTTGGACGAGCAAAAGCAGGCACCTGAGCGCAAGACCAATGTCAAGATCCACGAGGACATGATGTCGAGTCGCCGCATCATCGACACGAACATGCATCGCCTCCAGTCGGAGCTCAGCATGCAGGCCGCAGCGCTTCAGGCTATCAAGGCGCAGCGTCAGGCCGACGAGCAGATGATCCATGACCTTCTGAACGAGCAGGAGAACCTGCGCGCTCAGCAAGCCCAGCAAAAGGACAGCGCGAAGTTTGAAGTCGAGATGCAGATTCTGCGCGAACAGCTCGCCAAAAATGAAGCTGCTCTGCGCAAGCACCAGGAGCAGGTCGCTGCGAGCCACGACCAGATCGCCACCTACGAAGCGTCGCTGGCAACCAAGAAAGCGGAAATCCAGCAGAAGGAAGAGGAAGTAGAGAAACTCATGGCCGACTGCAACCGCATGATGCAGGAGCAGGCGGACGCCGCGGCCGTCAAGCAGCTCGAGATCGAAGACGCGCTGCTAGAGGCCAAGACATCGCTGGAGCAGCAACTCGACATTAACACGTACCTGCGCGATGAAGTCACGCGCCTGCGTGAAGAGAACCACCATTTGAAGAACCAGATCCAGGAGATGGACTCGGAGATTGCGCCGAAGCTTATCCGCTTGGAGGATGAAAATGAGTCGCTGCGTGCGGCGCTTGGTCGAAGAGGTTAGGCTTCAGGACGCGATTCGATTGACTTCGACCATCGCAAATGCGAAGACCGAGCTATTTCGCAACACGGCAGAAAGGAACCAATTCTATCACATTATATAATGCAATTTGCTGACAACCTAAGACAGAGATCGATGTAACTCAACTTTGGCGCTTTGGGTCCAAAATATTGTGCGAGGAAATCTTGCCACGCATGAGAGCACCTGCAAACAGTTCAATCGCTTTGTCACAAACAGAGAGAGAGAGAGTGACTCAGCAATAGAAACAGCGAGGGACTTGGTGGTAAGCACATTGGTTTTCTAAACAAACGCTGTTATTTCTGTTTCTCTCGTGGCGCGACTGCGGGAGCGTTCATGACAGTGCGAATCCAAACGCTTGGGTCCGGCATAGAGGGACCTTCGCTGTTCACACCGCTCCTCGTGAACTTCGCGCTTATACTACGGGGGTATCGTTGGCTATGTCTCATGTGTGGCACGCTGGAATCCGACAATCCCGGGATGCGACGCGCTTCATGGTTGCCCCGGGTTTCTTCCATCCTCCGTTCGCTGCGTTTGTGTCACTCTCTCGTCGTCGTCATCATCTCGTCTCCCCCTCTCATTCTTTCTCTGTGTTCCTCGTATGAACTGCGCTCTGCGGCGATAAACCGGTTGCCCATCGTTTCGGCTCTTGAAGACCAACATCCTCCACTAGCAGACGATTCGAGGGAGCGGAAGGCCCCCTGCACCGCAAGCGTTGACACCGGCGAAGCAGTGTCTGAGCTCCACACCCGACTTGGTTCCGCGCCGTGAGTGGCTCTTATGGGTTGGCAAACGGGTTGCGCGTGAAAAACTGCTGCGGCTCGCGCTGAGGCGACGCTCCGAAACCGGGCGGCGACGCCGTGGACGTCGCGAAGCCCGGCGGTGGCGCCATTCGTCCACCGCCGAGCGATGCCGATCGTGTCGTCGGTAGTGGCGGCATCGGTGCGGAGGCTGTTGCCGGGGACCGGATCGCCGACATGGTCTTGGACGGCGTCAGCGTCGGCTGCTGCGCGCCAAAGAACGCGCTCAGACTTGACTCCTTCTCCTGGTACAGCGCGCTCTCGCGCTCCACGGCAGCGAGGTCGTCCATATCGTCAAAGAAGCTGCCGCGCAGTGAGCTGGACGCGGTCGGTTGTTGTGGCTCAGGGCGCGCGAACGTGCCGGAAAGAGACGTGACCGGCGACTTGGCCCCACCCTGCGTCGTAGCTGCGTTGGTATTGTTGCTCCAACCTGATGGGAGCAAACCCTGGCCGGAAAATGCGCTTTGGCCGCCAAAGCCACCGCCACCACCGAGGTTGCCGAACGACTGGAAGCCTGAGTACCCCAGTGACGATCCGATCGCGTTGCTCTGAGCCGTCGCCGCAGCCGTCACACCGCCAGCCGAGCCGAACGAGCCAAACACAGACGAAGGCGAGGACAAGGAGAGGCGCTGCTGCAAGAGCGGCTGCTGTGAGTTGGTCGCACCAAATGGTGAGGCGCTCGGGCTGAGGCTGAAAGGATCCGAGCCGAACGGAGACGACAAGGGCCCACCGCCCAGCATCGAGTTGGCGGCGCCGCCGAGCGCGCTGCTTCCTTCCCCACGCGGTTGCGATGGGGCCAACGCAGGCGATGGCTGGTAGACAATGATCTCGTCGTCAAAGTCGTCGACGGGAGTCGTGTTGTTGTTCTTGTTGGACGCCAACGTCGAGGCACCGTTCGCAAACGCCGCAGAGGCAACTCCAGAGGGCGCGACACCAAACAGACCCATGCTGGAGCTCGTGGGCGGTGCGATCGTGAACCCACCGTTTGAGATGCCGCTGACCACCGAGGGCGAGGTCGAGAACTGGCCTTTGTACGCGTACAAGAGCGGATTGCCTTCGTAGTCTTCGCATAGGAAATTGCCGAAGTTATGCACGTTCCACGCACGGATCTTCCACGCATCCATGTCCGAGACCACGGGCGTCCCCGAGGCATTCGACTGCGTCGAGTTGGCTGCGGCGAGATCGTCGCGCCACTTGTTGGCGGAGCCTGCGTCGACCAACGCTGCGAGTGGCTTGAAGCCGCGTAGCTCAACGTTTTCCTTGAGCTGCAGCTGCAACTCGCCGAGAGCACGCGCGTTCTCGCCACCGGTGGCGCTGCGAACAACTCCCTGCACCTTGGTGTGGTTTAGCAGCTTGGCAAGGCTCTCAAGGAACTCCTTGGCGGACCGCTTGCACAAATCGGCGTCGTCCGAGCGCGTCACCATGGCATCCAGTTCGTCGAGGTAGCGCGTGTTGAGCCGCAAGAAATCGCTGAACGTCGAAACAGCCCCGAGGAGGCGCAGCGCGTTGGGCAACTGGTTGGCACCATTTCCGTTCTCGTTGCCAGTCTTTTTTCCATCCAGCTTGGGCAACTCGGCCACGATAAAGCCCATCACGACCGAGATCGTGCGCACCGAGAGACGCAACGCATCTTCGAGTACGGGCGAACCGGCTGCGCGCACAGCGCAGAAAATGTTGGTGACCACGAGCTTGAGCAGTAGCGCGTCGCCGATGATGCCCGCGGCTAACAAAGTCGCGAGATCTTTCATCAGCAGCGATTCCATCTCCTTCGAGTACACGGGCGGCGGGGTCGCGGAAGCCGATGACGACGACGCCGACGACGCGAGTGAGAACAGCACGCCGTGCATGCGCGTGAGCCGGTGGAGAAAGCTTTTGAGGTACGCAGCCTTGTCCTTGGAATTGGTGCCGGCCGTCACGGCCGCTGTCGTGGGCGGCGCGAGCGGACGCTGGCGGCTACGCTCAAAGAGCAACGCGAGGTTCTCCTCGGCGGTCGCGAACGGCTGCGCGATGAGCAGGCTGCGGCAGTAGCGGTACACCGCGACGGTCTCAGCCTCGACGTAGGTCGCGAGCACGGCGAGCTGGTTGTGCGGGTTGCCGTTCTCGGGCATGACTGCGAGCGCCTTGTGGTAAAAGCCCTCGGCGGCGACAAAGTTCTTCTTGGCCTTTTGGCTGTGGAGCTCGCGGTACCGCGCGAGATCGCCCAAGAAGATGAGACACCGGTGGAGACTCGCGCGGCACTTGTCAATGTTGAGCTGCGTTTCGCCCGCGGACGGCGCAGCGGGCGGTCCGTTCGTAGCCGACGCCGCGATCCGGCCCACGCGGTGCTGGAGCAGCCACTTGGTGAACGCCGCGCGGAGGCTTTCGTAAAACGACGAGGCGTCGTTCAAAAAATCTTGAAACTCGTGCGAGACCCGCGCAAAGTGCTCGCGCACGTTGCGGTCGCTCGCGGGCGCCGACGCGTACTTGCGGATGCGGCGCCGAAAGTCCTCGATGCGCTTATAAAAGCACGGCTTCCACAGCACCTGCTCGAGCTCGCGCTGCGCCGCAAACGTCGGCGAGCTCTGCGCGAGTGCACGCGCGCTGTCGACCAGGCGGCTGCGCATGGCGTTCGCGTCCTGCGCGTTCAGCGGGTTTGAGCGCAGCAGCTCGCGGAGCTGCTTTTCCACCTCGACAATCTCGCTGTCCCACCAAACGGCCCATTGTCAGCTCCACGTACACTACTACAATACGACAAAAAAGGCGACTGCCGATACGCACCGGTAGAGCCGCCGCGGGTCCGGCCCGGGCGCCGCCGCCATCTTCATGCGCGTCGGCGAGGGGAGTCGCGTGGGTTGAGGTGGTTAGAGAGAGAGAGAGAGAGAGAGAGAGAGTCGTTATCCACCGGACGGTCTCAGTTGAGCATACCGCAGGCAGCGGTCTCGTCTGCCTGCTAGCGCGTCTGCCGCCGAGCGCGTCGAGAAGGGAACCAAAGAAGCGGAGGGGGCGAACGCCGTCGGCGGGGGCTCGGTCTCTCTTGCGTCTGTGGCTGATGGGCCGTTGCCGAAAAGAGACCGGCGCTCCCCAGCCGGGGGGGAGCAGCTCCTCGAAAAAACCACACATGCGAGTTACGCTATATCAATACATATGCAATAGCAGTACATTAATCCATAGAAAGGGAATATCTACTTGTATAAAGTCAAAAGTCGCGCTTCCACACACAAGAAAGGCGCGAAAGGCGCCATAAAACACAACAAGTCCCAACGAGATGATGCTGACGAGGACAGCAGCGCTGCGGCGCGCGGCGGCGGCCAGGACCACGGCGGCGCGGCGCTTTGTGCAGCAGGACGCCAAGGCCCAGGGCGCCAAGTCCGAGCAGCAGCCGACGGGCGGCGGCGACGACGAGGCGCCCAAGTACCAGCCGGGCTTTTTCAGCCGCAACCCGGGCGTCGTGCTGGGCGGGATCGTGCTGGGCATCGCGGGCTTCGTGGTGCGCAGCTCGCGCGGCAAGAAGAACTTTGAGGCCGTGCAGGCGCCGATCGCCGACGCGGCCGTGATCTCGCCCTACGAGGCCTGGGAGCTGCGCAGCTCGAACGAGATCACGTACGTGTTGTGGCGTTGGATGGGTGGGGGAGACTGGCTCGCATGGACTCATCGGTACGGGGGCATATGGACACAGCCCGGAGATCTACAACGCCGTGCGCGAAGGCGTGTTCAACGCGTTCTCGAGCGGTAAGGCCGCGATGAACCAGTTCGACCGGTACCTCGGCTACAAGCTCGCCGAGCCGTGCCCGCAGGGGCTCAACAAGGCCGTACGTGTCGAGCGTTTTTGTTGTTGTGGAGTGAGGGCCATGGAGATGACGAACGCTTGTGTGTGTGTGTTTCGGTGGTGGCACAGTACCATTTGGAGCGCGTGCTGCTGAGCCTGCGCAAGGACGAGCAGCAGAAGTCGGACGTCGACGCGCTCATGGTCGCGTTCTCGATGGCTGTCAAGGGCTCGGTCGACGACCGCCTGCGCTGCCTCTTTGACCTTGCGACCCGCAACTCCACGGCCGCCGAAGGCGAAAAGACCATTGAACAGCCCGAGTTGGAGCGCCTGCTCGGTGCGTCGTGTGTGTTGTGTGTGAAAAACTGGATCTCACTCCGAACTGACCCTGCGTGGTGGTGTGTGCTTGAATTAGAATTGTTGTTGGAGACGTACCAGATCCCGTCCGAAAAGCGCGTGCTGCCGGTCGTGGAAGAAAAGTACCCTGTCCAGCAGTACAAGTCGGCGACGGCGTTCGATCTACTGCAGGGCGCCGTGCAGGCCCAGGTGGACGCCAAGCAGCTCACGTCGGAGGAGGCCAACGCGCGCACGCAGTACACGTTCGAGGCGTTTTCGCAGATCATGACGGGCAAGGTCGTGTGCCTCTGGGGCGAGTGCTTTGGCGGCAAGAAGCGCATGAAGAACTGATAGATCGCGCAACGGTCCAAAATACAGACACCAAACGTATACCATGCATACCATCACGGCATCGTCGCGGTCACGGTCGTGGCCGTCGCGGTGCGTTGTGCCTTGTTGTGCTCGAGGTTCGTGAGTCTCATGATCGGGTGCACCTCGAGCTGGTGCATCTCCTGGAGCACCTTGGCAGTGCTGTAGCGCAGCTGATGGAACTGCGCCATGGGCACCTTGACGACGCGCTGCGTGTGGTCGCTCGTGACGATCCGCAAAAGCACGAACGGTCGAGCGATCCGCCTACGTAGTGGGAAGAGGTGAGGTGAGTCGTTGGGCCTCCTCCTGATTTCATGGCTCGTCCAGCACGACCCACCAGCTCATGTGGGCAAGACGGTTCAGGCGCAGGCCGTGGTGCGCTGCCTGGCTGCGTAGCGCCGCCCAGTGGGTCCGCAGCGTCGTGAGGAACGCGAGCCGGAAGCCCTCGGGCAGGCGCTGTACGATCGCGTCCTGCTGCGCGGCCGTGTCGCGCTGGGACGCCGACACACTGCCGTCATCGCTTCGGTCGGCCGCACCCGACGCACTGCGAAGAGAATCATCCACCAGGAACGCCAGGTTCTCCCGTACGGCGACTTCGACGACCTCCTGGATCGCCAACACGAGCGCCAGCAGCGTCTGCTCCTCCTGCCGAACCACACGACACACAGCTGTGAGTGGCATGGAGAAAACATAACCCCCCCCCTACGCGTCCCCAGACCTCGTCGCTCGTACACGCGTCGCGCACGGCGTCCCAGTCGACGCTTGTGGCCGCCTACAGAGCCGATCTCACGCCACGGGATCAGATACGAGACGATGCCAGGAACGAAAAATAAACACCGAGAGACACACGTCGTCGTGGGGCTGCGCGAGCGCGACGGCCATGGCCATGGCCGTGGCAAAGTGCGTGTGTAGAAAGGCTGCGTGGTCGTCCTGCGCGAGCAGCGCGCGCCACGCGTCGGCCGCCGCCACGAACGCCATGATGGATTGTCCCAAGTGATGGAAGAAGCTGTTGAAGCAAGATTTTGGGGAGGGCTTCTCGTAATTAAAGATGAGTGCATGGACTATATATTCAAGTAAAAGAATAGTGTAGTATACAATATGATTAAAGGCAAATTGACGGGAGCTCAGCTGAGGCTGTTGGTCCCGGGCTCCATATCCTCTGCACTAGAGCTTTACAGCGAGGACATGAGGATGGAATATACCGTACAGACCTTTCCAGACGCAACGTGACGGGTACCACACAGTATTCTCGCCATGGCGGTCAGAGCCACCGACAGCTGACCACCTTCTACTGATCCGTCGAATGACAAGCGCTGGTTGGGTTTCGCCCTCGAGCCTCGGAGCACCGGTAAGGCGTCCACACGTGGTCCAGTGTCGATTGTGTGACGCCCTCGTCCCACCATGGGTCGCCGTCACGGCAGCAGTGGCGTTTTGCTGGTTCTCGTGGCCTTCCCGGTGGAACGTGGGCATTGCCACTTTCACCTTTTAGAGCCCGCGATTCAATTCGCATGCCGACCATGCTTCTGGTCGCTGCCAATGTACGTCCACGTCCGCATCCATCTTTCACGAAATGCTGAACGCTATGATGTGCCCTATCAGACGTTGCCTATTGTCGCCGGCACGCTCGTGAGTGTATGGGCTGCGTGTTTGCTTCACGCCCCGTCCTCAGTCACCCTAGAAGGATACAGCCAAACCGGGCTGTCGTGGACGCATGGCGATCCGCGCGTGCTCCACTGGCACCCGATTCTCATGACGCTAGGCTTTGTCGTGTGTGGCTCGGCAGCTGTGCTGGGCTTCCGAACGCTCCCGTTCTCACGCTCGGCGAACAAGGCGATCCACGGCAGTCTCCACGTGCTGGCAGGCTTGATCTCCCACGGTGGCATGCTTGCAATGGCTCGGTACTACGACGAGCAGTCGGAGCCACGGAAGCTGTCGCTCCACACGGCTCTTGGCGGGCTCGTGTGGGCGTTGTTCTCCTGCCTGGTGCGTTCTTCGTTGGTCGTTTTGATCCCATAACTCTTCACTGATTGAGGCTCGACCTGATTGCAGTGGATAGTAAGCTTTGGTGCCTTCGTCTTTCCTGGTGCGAGCTCACGCGTACGTCGCGTTGCGATACCGCACCACGTCGCAGCGGGAGTCGCATTTGTCTCACTCGTGTACGCGGCGTCCGGTGGGTTAATATTTCGTATTTATGCTTAGCACAGCTGGTTTGGCGCTCACATCTCGTAAGCAGGCACGGGCGTCGTGGCCAAGATGGCTTCGGACGGCGTGTGCGTTGGTGATCAAAAGACCCTCGAGTGTGCGGTCGGCGTCTCGATCTGTGGGGTGCTTACAGTCGGGTTTGGTATGACTGTGGCGGCCATCACACGGCGTACGCAGACATACAAAGACACGAAGTCGCTCATGAAGGCGCCACACGCGACTGCTGAGACGACGCTGCTGCTCAGACCCTGATCGCTTCTATTACGACTGAGGAGGGTTGCCTCTCGTTTCTGACATGTACCCATTGTGAGAATCGTTCCAACACCACGACACCTTTCAAGAGCATGGGAATGGAATGTATTCAAACAGGCTCGTAGCGTACAACGTTGTGCTTTTCGTATCGGCGGCGGTCTTTACTTGTCGAGACGCGGCGAAGCTCAGCACAGCTCGGGGATGACCGGGCCGACGCTTTTGAACTCGTCGTCCCAGCTGAAGAACTTCTTGAGCGGCGGGAATGCGGTCTCGAGCAGCCCAATGATGGCCTCATAGACATCCGCCTCGCGCTGCTGGGCTTGGGTGGACGTGGACGTGGAAGCCATGCTTACTTGGGATGGATGTGGGCTGTTGAAGGCGAGTTGGGAAGTGAAAGGCAACAAGAAAACAAACAAGGCGATCGAGCGGGCGCTAGACGTATAAAGGCTGTGGGAACCTCTTGCGAGTCATACTCGGTCGGAGGAGGGAGCATCCCCTCGTGCGGTTGGGGCCGGTAGTGGTGCGTGGAATCTCATTTTCGAAGGAAACCACAACCCACGACGTGTGACAGCGGCATCCTCGGTCGTGAACCCTCCATTCTTTGAAGCTACGGACGTTCGGCGAAACGCACGAACCGTCATTCCTGGATGAGACCCTGTGGAAGCAGAAACGTCCGGTGGAATGGACAGTGCTGGTGGCTTCGAATTATTGTTTGTTGCTTGGATTTGTCTTGAGCTCCAAATCATAATAGGCGCGATCGAGACCTGTCTACGTCGGGCGCCTTCGAACTCATGCATCACTTGAGTGGATCGTCCCAGCGAGGCGGCAATGGAAAGCGAGATCTCATCAAGTGGGCAGACAAAAACCCATTCTCTTGATGGCTTCCCGAGCAGCCAATCACGCGCCTCGCGGATCCGTGGCGCTTCTCGAAGACGCGGCACTCGTGTGGTCGGAGAGTTCTTCGTCCAACTCCCCCCAGAGCCCGGACAGGAAATGAAACGCAGCGGATTCTGTTTGATGTTCCTCAATTTTTGGTTACCAGTTGGACATGGCACCTTGTACGGGTTCCCATGGGAGATTTCAAGACGAGCTGATACTTCGTTCTACATTTCAAATGTTCGAAGTTAACACGCTGCTGGGGTCCCGTATAATAGCGCCCGATGGTCTTGGACCGTGTGGGTTCCCTTGGATGAGCACCACTTCGAAAGTCAGGCTCCACATATCGACGGTAGATTTTCTGGCCGGTCAGAATAGGGTCGGGGTCTGGGAAATCGGTCAGATGTTGGTGACAGATTTCAGTCACCAAGTTGAACATTCTAAGTACAAATCACATCTCTCTATTTTTGGTCGTCCAAATGACGTCACGAGTTGCACACGAGCAAACACAACGGGAACAACTCGCGAGGCAAAGTGCACCCAGGACAAGAACATGGAACTGGACGGTGTGGACTTTGGCGACCGCCTATCGTCGGATGAACTCGCGTTCGTAGCGGGAGCTGTGGGGCGTTGTCGTTCAAGCAACATTGCTGGTGGGGTCTCCTGGGCTAAAATGAAGAAAGTCTCACTGGCTGGCATGGTCAATTTTACCGGCGCTGCCCGATCATTGTACGCACACGATGGCCAGATAAGTGAAGAGCCATGGGCTATCGATCATTTGTTGAAGAAGCTGCGCGTGACGTCCTCCTCTCGGATAATGGGCGTGGTTTCTCGAAACGTGAACGAAATAAAAGACCAGATTGTCCGACCGCTGAAAGGTTTACATAGCATGAACAAATCATTCATCGACTCGCTCCCCAAACACTACATTGAGCCCAGTGAATATTTCATCCAACGTGGACACAGATACAGCCCAACACATTACGACCACGGACACGTTTTGGCGTTTCTGCCTGAATATTGCAACCAGTGTGTAAAAATTTGGGTTTCTGTCCCATGGGACAAGTTTGTCGGGCCGCTCTCGGACAATCCAGACCAGTTTATGCAACTAGTACGTCACGACTTTGCTACGGTTTTGCTTCAAAAAGCCGGTGATGTCGTCTACCAATCTCTGCTTTCGTGTCATGCGGTACTCCTAGGTTACAAGAAGGGCACCGCTCCCAACGAAAGATGGTGTGTGCTCGGTGGAAACGTCATCATTTTTCACGACGACTACTACCCATCATACATCTACGCTACGCGACTAGCAATCGGAGTGAGGAAGGGCTCCGAAGAGGCGTGGGAACGCGTCGTGTACCCATTCTTCGCCATGAGTGCGCGCACAGCGTACAATTTTTCTTTCGAACAGGACATAGTGCTACGAGAAGCACACAGTGACCACCGCTTTTGCGAGATCAAGCATCGTAATGCAGAGGCGGCAACCAGAAAAAAAAGGGCGATGAAGCAGAAGATGCACAAGATGAGACAGGCAAAAACTCGGCGTAGAACGTAGTCTGTCTATCTTTTTGGAGAACATTTGCTCCCCCAACTAGAAAAATGATTTCCAATCTTCGCGCGTTCACAGCAGTGCCCAAGATGCCATTGGTCACAACTCTACAAGAACACATTTTGAGATGGACCTCACGTATCGTCATTCGTGGCTCCTTCGTCGAACGTAGGCATCAACATGTTTAATCCAGTTGATTGTGGCACTTGTTGACACGTGTGATGTTCTGGTAAATATATTAAGATATATTGAAGTTGAACATGCATTCTTGCGATCTTTCGAAATGCAGTGTGGTTCCAATGGTGATGGAGTGATGCATCCTCAGTGGTGTAGCAACATGCATCCCACATATACAAAATGTGCAATGGGCTGCAAGTGATGCACTCGATTTCTGTGCGAAGTGGAGTTAGTTGTCTTCATCACCCGACGTCGCTTCTCCTGTGCTGCTGTCTCCGCCAAAATCCTGTGACACGTCGGACTGTTCGGATTCCTCGTACTCAAACGACGTGTCAGGTTCGATGGGATCTGCTGCACCGTCATAGCCATCGTCGTCGTCGCCCTCGCTGACTTCCGACGTGACGTAGCCAGCGTCCTCCTCGTCATCATCAAAGACAACGGCAGTTGGGAGGGTGATTGTTTCCCTGGGTACTCGCCGAGCGCGTCCACGGGGGATGTCAGCCAACTGGCGAGTGTAGCGCTCGGCTAATTCCCTCACGTTTGCCACAAAGACCTGGAGAGTCGGGTGCGGCGCTGGAAACAGCGCGTTGAGCTCCCGATTAAAGCGCTCCAGTGGATTATTCGTACGAGCGACGAGTGTGTTGTCGAACCCGTGCACATTCCAGAGAGAGGCGTCGTACGTGTTGATCCACGTCTTTCGAAAGTAGCGCCAAAATACCTCCCAGCGCCCTGCTGAATAGCCGACTATGGCTTCCTGGCACCTGCGCTGAATTTCTCTCTGTACCCAGGCAATTCCGTAGGATTCGACGTGCGCAGGATTGACCACCGTGAGCATGTCCAAGACACCTTGAGTCATGGCGATAGCGATTTCACGTGTCGGCATTCGTAGCTTCCTCAAACGCTTTTGTATAGCCTGCTTGAAATGGAAGAGGCACCCAATGACTTCAGCGTTCGGAAATTGCGTGCTAATGGCGTTGATTAGCCCCGCTTCAAAGTCGCAAATCACCTCGGCTGGAGCGATCTGCTGGTCTGTGGCTTGAACGACTTCATGAAGGAGATCCCAGTAGGTGTCTGCCGTGCGATTGGATGTGAGAGCGAAAAATGCGGGCACGTACAGACCAGAAGCGCGGTCGTGAACCATGATCACCACACATTGCGCAAAGCGTCTAGGCACGCAGCGAAACGTTCCATCCACAAACAATGTAACGTTGTGGTAGCGGGCCAAATTGTAGAGACTTGGTAGACCAAGAAGGATCACACGTATCGGCGGCAAGGTCGGATCACTGTTCGCAACAGCACGGTGCACTATGAAAAAGGGCGCGTTCTGAGGAAGCTCGAGGATCGCATACGTGTCCCCTCCAAAGGACCGATTACGAATGTTGTACACACGGTTCTCCACTTGGTTTTGGTTCATTCCTTGCACAACGTTGTCCGCGTCGTCAGCGTAAAAGTGTGCTCGAGTCGTCTCCCAAATGGAGCGAGCCGTGAGAGCAAAGTTTGAGAGAGCGAGACTGTCGACCATAGCTCGCATTTGATCGGTTATATTGCGAAGCGGAGCGACTGCGGTGTCGGTGCGGCAGGTGTGGGGACGCACAGCTGCGTAGCCCATTGTAGCAATTGTGAACTCCATCGTTCCACGACATCCGGTCCCACGATAGCGACTGCAACGATACACAATGCGTAGACGTGACTGCCAAGCCCTTGTGTAGCGGTATCCTCGAAACCAAGCCGTAGTTCTGTTCCGGTCATCTCGGCGCAACTCTATTTGCCCGGCAGGGTTCTCGATAGCGTTGTCCATTTCGTGTTGGCTTGGTCGCTTGGGTGTGGGGACTTGTGCGGATTTGAGAATGCTCTAACGTTTGACGGCTGCTGATGTGTCTCTCAAAGTCTGCCTTCGGTGTGTGTTTGTGGATTGGGGGGGGATGCAGCGAAAGGTGCACGGCCTCTCGTGGTATGCGATCGAGCGCGAGACAGGAATGAATGATGTGCGATAGTACAATCTCGTAGGAATGTCAATTCTTAGCTGCTCTTTAGGATCTAGGACGTCGGTAGTTTTACCTCTGGGAAGCGGCAGTGTAACGGCGGTAGAGGACAGCGTGATTGTGCTGCTCCACACGGTCGGTCAGAAAAATTGAGGATTTGGATCGTTTGGCTCTGGTGGAAGTGGAGTGCCCAAGTAAAATGAGATCTTTTGGGATCCTGCGGCTAAGGCAGGAACTGAAGTGTCATGGGATAGTGTAAATGTGGGGTAGAGGGAGTTTGTTGTGGGATTGTGCGGTTCCAAATGAGCTCCGCACTGGGATTGTGTTGGTTGGTGGGGCAGTGGTGTATACTTAGTAGTGTGGGATTGTGCGCTTCGAGAGGGCACAATCCTTATGCTAAACTTCGTGCTACTCAAGAGCACCAACGTATGCAGTTCGTTGTGTCGCAGCTCATTATGGTGCTTGCTTGATTCCTGGTGCACCCAGGCCGAGACATGGCCGCTCCGCCACGTGAGTTTTAGTGCCACGGGAGTTTCAGGAAACTTTGTACCCATTCTCGCACATCATATATCACTTGCATATGTTGTTACACATGTTCAGACCCTTTTTCTGATCAGACCGATATCTGATCTTCCGAAAAGCTTACCATATCGACGCACCCCTCGTCATCTCCGGTGCGACGCTGTCCATTCCATCCATTTGCGGTTCGCAGTCGCAGCTGAGACGTCTCCGCATCGGAGGCCACCCCACAGACAACAAGGGGCCAGTGTAAAAACGCAACAGCGGAGGCTCTTTTCCGGACGCGAATCAAAGTCGCGGGACGACGCCACACACGCGCAAAGGGGCCCAACAGTGATCGAGGCGCCAAACGACAGATTCCGCCCTAAAACGAGATGATGGACAGTCGAGCCGAGTGTCCAATATGGATCCAGAGTCCGACCACCAGGACTTACTGGACTGAATCACCGTGTGAGCCATATCTCACCTTTTTGTATGCGACATGCGCTCAACTCATTCTTGAGATATCGTGTCAAGACTTTTTTGTAACTTAGGCTATGTACTCTTCACCGTGGAGGCGGGTGATATACTGCCCCTGGGAAGTGAAACAATCCAGTGGACTCACCCATGCGTGCCCTGCCACGGAACCGTCGCCTGATAGACTGGCGGAGCCTTTCAACGCCAACGAAACTCCGGTCGATCACTTTCCAATTTGCGCCTCAAGCCTCAAGCCCCCAAGCAAGCAACCAATCACCCCTCTCCTTCCTATCCACCATGATCGCCTCGTCCGCCCAGCAGCCCGTGGACTTCGTGGAGAACTTCCTTCAGAGCGTCCAGAACGCCTTCCCGTCGATCAAGAGCTACCTGAGCTGGGAACAGGACCTTGAAGACCTCGGCCCCATCGCACCCGAGTGGTGTTGACGAGATACACGTGCCCAGCGGGGCACATCGGGCTCGCACGTTTATTTACTGAATCTCGCGGTGCTATTATCATGAATGCACTTTTCCATTTGCCTACAATTTCTTTCATATGTGGCGCAAATCCTTCCCCAAACAACCTAGGGCCTTCTGACCAAGTCGAATGCTCAGCGGAGACACGGACCGAAGGCGGCACCGGATAAACAACACACCGACCACGCGTTGACCCACAAAGACTGGCTCGAAAACTCCACTGGAGACGTGCCCAACACCAATACAGCACAAGGAAGCTAGTGTCCTGAATCCCTTTCAGTCTTCGAAGCAGGAAAAAGATCCCTCCACTGGATTTTGGCGCGTGGTATCTTGTGTTTTATCCAATCAAAATACGTTATGCATACGTCTAGCCAATCATACCATTGAGATATCTCGTCGGTGTTGTGGAGATATGCAAGCGTTGGAGAGATATTCCGTGGACAGCGAACCCTGTGCTTACCCAGTGTAGGCTTGTGCGGAGATATGTATCAACCGTGATATGTGTCCGAGAAAAGACCCAACGACGGATCGGCAATCCCCGGGCGAGGCGTTTTCATTCTCAAATTTGCCTCCTCGAGCCCACCAAGCCTACTTCCTCGGCCCCATCCATTCCACAAATCCATCATGATGGCCTCCTCCACGCAGCAGCCCGTCGACTTTATGGATAGCTTCCTCCAGAGCGTCCAGAACGCCTTCCCGTCGATCAAGAGCTACCTGAGCTGGGAAGAGGATCTCGAAGACCTCGGCCCCATCGCACCCGAGTGGTGCTAAACCACCAGCGTTTTCACGATCCGAAGAAAACCGCTTTCCATTCAGTATTTACACGCGCGGTCATGACCACGAATGGCCAGCTTTATTCACAATAAATCCTATTCGGCTTTACATATATCCCTCCCTCGAGGTCGCCTCTAGGATCCATTCTTTGGATCTGAATCATCTAACGCTGTATTTCTATCCATTCGAGTATACGACCTAGCTCCCCACGGTACCCACAGCTACTGTTCTGCTAGTGTACAGACTGTCTTCTCTTTTGCGCTTGAGGCACAGCGCGGTCTTGTAGCTCAGCGTCTCAGCTGAGCCACGCTCGTAACCGGTGCCCCAGTGCGACCACAGTCCGTTGCTTCTCCTTCACTTGCTTCATCTCCTCTTGTGGGTGCTTCCGCTTGACCTTCTCGTCCTTTTTCGATGGTTTATGGCCTAGCGACGAGGGTTTGCTGGACGCGAAGTCGCACTTCGCTGGACCTAATACATTCTCCAGCGACGGCGTCGTCGCACCGTTCGCACTTGTTGGAAAGTAGCGCGCGTTCGTGCTCAGCACGAATCGCATGGCTGACTGAGTAGAAAGAGGAGCTGTGGTGGTGGTCTTGTGCTGGTTTGTTGAGGACTGCACTCGCCATGCGAAAGCGCCAAAAGGCCCCGGTCGTTGCGAAGCACCAGGCCCATCGAGTGAACCCAACGGCCACACCATGAGTTCTTCGTGGACAGCGTTCTCGGAGCGAGAGTTTTCATCTCTAGATCTGAAACGCTTGAGGTCACAATCATTGAACAACTCAGTGTCTCTATTGTCTTGTTGAGTGTTTGGGTACGAGCTGAACCCTGCTTGGCGTCGCTTAGGTACAGCTCCTCTTGGTGCGTATGTAGGTAGTCGCAGTCCATTGCCTCCCGGACTTTTGTGCACCCACGATTCCCCCACTGTAGGTGCATCGTGGCTTCTCTTGCTCCTCCTCCTTCATTGGACGATGGAGCCAGCGAGCACTGGCGTTCTCATGTGTGCCGGCTGGCGGTGTGGGCAGATCGCCTCCGCAGGGGAGCCAACGACCAGCGGTGCTGGCGGGTTGGTGATGCCTCTGGTGAAACGGCTTCGTGGTTCGGTTTGGATTCTTGTCGCCGTGGATCAAGAGAGATGGCCCCGCTGGACCGAGCGTCTGCGTCGCGTTGGCTTGGCCGGCTGGCAACTGCCACGGGGGCGGCGTTGGTCGTCGAGGCCGAGGGCCGCATGGCGTTCATCGCTGCGTACCGAAGAAGGTTTGCCATGGGTGTGGAAGTATAATGGTTGTGGTAGTGGATGGTCGATTTGGAAATGGCAAAGAGAAACGGTCCGCATGGCCCGACCGATGGGAAATCGTCCGCATGGCCCGACCACATCGGGAGACTCAACACGCGATACCTCTATGAACTAGTATGAGTCTTCCTTCGAAGAGAACGGTCCAGAGATATTGCATACCATCCACCTCTTCATATGGTGATACCTGCTGAAAGCGATGTACCCATTTCTTTCTCACCCTTTTTGATGAGTCTTGCCATTCGTCGCTTGCGTCGACATTGGACTGACATGTTCGGAACGGAATCGTTCGGGTCACATCATAGCGAAGCTGAGATCAGTCTTTTTCATTTTAGTGAAAACGTTCTAATTGACGGAGTTGCTCCCGGGCTCACTTCTATGCGTGTATCACGAGTTAGTTGGGCGCGACGTACTCCGCGAGCGTGATCGGCGCCGAGCCGTTGCAAGGCACGAAGGCCGAGCTCTTGGCCGCGGCCGCGCAGTCCTGGAGCTCAAACGGGCCAGTCGCGGTGAGCGACGTCGGCTTCTTGTAGCACGAACGGATGGCCGAGAACTCGTTGGCGCCCGCGACGGTCGAGCAGAAGACCTGGACCTTCTTGGGGTACAGCGCGTTGATCGCGTCGAGCGTCGTGACCTTGGTGGTCGTGGCCCACTCGTTGATCTTGGCCGTGGCCGCCGCGTGGACGTTGGCGGCGTTGAGCGTCGCGCCAAAGTAGTTCACGGCAGCCTTCTCCCAGTCGTCGCCAAAGGCGTTGTAGCAGATGCCGTGCTTCTGGAACTCGTGGTTGTAGATCTCGCACAGCGTGTCGTACTCGTTCGACTGCGTCGGGTCGACCCACTTC
>JAADVT010000216.1:0-38605 GCA_023335895.1 Pythium rishiriense
CCCCCCCCCAGAGGGATGAGATGGGCGTCCGTGGTGGCTCTTGCGCGAGAAGAGAGTTTCCATGGTTTTCCAGTCGTCGGGGGTTGGGTGCATGGGGTCATAGCATGGAAAACGCTGAGTGTGAAGGAGAGGCGTCCACAACACTGGCGGTCCCAGAGCACCGTGACTTGATGGAGCTCCGAAAATAGTCGTGGGGGTCCCCAAAATGACATGTTAGTACTATAATCCTTGCCCGTTGGGGCTCTATGTGATTTCGTTGCTTACATACTGACTTGACGGTCCTCGTGCTCGCGTTCGGCGGCCATGTGGCGCTCGTGCGCGAGTTCCCTGTATCTCTCCGAGAGAACCCACTCGCGGCGACGCACAAAGCCACGCATGGGGCCGATCGCCTTCTTGCTCGACGGCCGCGACTTGGGCGGCGGTGCCACTGCACTACGCTCGCCGTCCTCCGTGTGTTTGGGCTTTTCAGGAGCAACCGAGGGGAACGCCTTGAAGTCCACCTCGTACACCCATCCTTCGTCGTCGCACCCGGGCACGTCCATGTTGAGCTCCAGGCCAGCCAGTGGGATCGACATCGCGCTAATCTTGCCCGAGCGGTCGCTCCAGCGACTACGGTCAGTCGGGAGTAAGTAACCCGGGTAGGTGCTGCCGTACCCACAGAACGGCTGGTAGCGTTCGTTCTCGAAGATGACAGGATCGCTCGAGTTGAGAATGTGGTTCCGGACGGCCGGGTTCATGCTCTTGCGGCGCAGTGGCCCTGCATCGGAGATGCCAGCCCCGTTGCCTGTCGACAAGATCCAGTTCACAACATACGCCGGCTGATCAAAGGCAAAACCGCTGTACAAGTGCGATCGGCCTGGCGCAGCGTACCGCACAGGAGTGCGTTCCTGCTCACGGCGCTGTCGATAGTCGAGCATGTTCACAAGTTCCGGGCTCATGTACGACACCATTGGCGGCGAGTACATCTTGATGTCATCGGCCCCCTCAACATCTTGGCTGTCCTTCATGAGGTACAGCTTCTCTTTCACCAAGTCCAGGTAATCTGGGAAAAAGCGGCGACGGTACCCTTCGTAGAAAAACTCCTTCGCAAAGATTGCTACAACCGCCAGAAGCGGTCCAACCCAGAACTGAACGCGCCCAAAAATCCACGGGAACGAGTATGTGTCGTAATCGGGGGAGGTCCACGTGATCAGATCGATCAAGTACTGGAAGAGGTACAAAGCAATCAAAGAGATCGCAATGCTGGCATATTCGAAGGCGTCCCAAGAGTTCACCATGAGACAGAATCTGGTTGTCACCACGACACACAGCATCGTCCATGCCATCGTCTCCAATACCGTGTACTCGACCGAAACGCCGTGGCGCATCACGTTGTACGAGGCAGCCAGTGTGAAGAGATAGACGCCGATAGAGTCGATAATGGCCATGCCAACCCACTTCCAGAACACCTTGTATGTGAACATTCGACGTTCGCGCGTGGCCGGGTGATACAGCGCTGGGAACTCAAGGACCACTTTCTTGGGAAGATCGCGATCGAAGACGGCGTAAGCCATAATCGGCAATGCCGTGAAGAACAAGTTGTAACCCTGCTGGATGAAAGCCGAATAGATCATCGTCCCCGAGTACGCCGATGGTGTCATACAGTACCAGAACATGGATACACAGTACACGATGTTCTTGTAGAACGTGTACAGTGTGAGTCCCGCAACTCGATCGTAGTTCCATCGCCCGTGAGTCAAAAGCAGCGGACTCAGGAAACGGAATTGTCCAAGTGCGTAGTCCGAGCTGTTGACCGCCTGCATTCCTTCTTGACCGCTGATACCGACACCGATATGAGCACTCTGGATCATAGGAACGTCATTGGCGCCATCACCAATAGATAGTGTGTGAGACTCGCGGACATTGAGCTTCACCAGCTCGACCAGCTGAGCCTTTTGCTGTGGGGAGACACGGCAAGCAATCACAACCTTGCACAGCAGCGCGACTCGGAGCAGGTGGAGGTTGGACAGAGGGTCTTCCAGCACCATGTTCAGACTCGCTCCGTCGATTACGAGCGCATGCTCACCGTCATTTGATGACGCTGTGGCAGCGTCTGACTCATCGCTGTCGGTCTGAGCGGGGCGCCTTCCTTCATTGATCCAGTGGAATACTTCGTCGAGTCGGCGCAGAATGGATCCTTTGGAATGGTATGTGGCGGAGTTGATCACGTGGCGTTGCATGTCATTGTTCAAAAGTCGGCAGGCAAAGCCAATGTTGATCGCGGTTTCTTCCATGTCACCCGTCAGAACCCAGATACAGATCCCGGCCTTTGCCAGCTGCTCCATTGTTTCGGGAACGCCATCTTGAAGACGATCCTCAATCGCAGTCGCGCCCAACAAATCCAGTCCACGCTCCATCTCATCCTGCAGGCCATCAATCGCATTGGGTTCTCCTCTCGCCTTCGCCTCGACTTCATGGAGGTCGGAGCAAACCTTGCGGTAGCGAAGGTGATACTCCTCCCACTCGCTCAGCTTGAGGATCTTCGAGCAGATAACAAGTGTACGCAGGCCGTCCCGTGCGAATGCTTCCATGTGAGTCAGCGTCGTGTCACTTGTGTCTCTGTTCACATCAGAGTCGGCCAAACGAGGAAACAAAACACTATCAGCTCCTTTGCACAACACAAGGACCTCTTCCTCATCGTCTTCAGTCATCTGCATCAGTTCTTCGTCGGTCTTGCGCTTCTGGACAACAACAGTCATGCGCTTGCGTGTCGAGTCGAACTCGAACACCTCCAGGATTTCGTACTGCTCGACGACTCCCTCAGGTGTCTTGATAGAAACACTGCCGGGCTCGCGGTTGATGAATTCAAAGCCGAAGTATTTGGCACCTGAAACAAGTGCTTGCTCGTCAGGAGAAGATGCCGAATAAACGATAGGGGGCATCTCCATGTCGTCGGGTTGGGCGTCCAAGCGTTCAATCAGAACACCATGACACAATGCCAAATGGGTAAAGAAATCACGGATCTTCTTTGCCTGGCGATCACCTCGCTCCATGTCTTCCCATAGCCGCTTGTCCTTGAAGTTCACATTCGGAGCCGGGCACTTAATGTACTCGTCGTCAGCGCCGTCATCACTGACATCGTCAAGGTCCGTTCCTTTGAAATCTTTACGCATGCGGGCTGCAAGACCGATGGCAGTAGTGCCTTTGCCGTAGGATTTCCCCATGATACTACACTTTCGGAACTCCATTCGGTTGCAGGTCAATGTTCCAGTCTTATCCGAGAACACGTGCGAGATTTGGCCGAGTTGCTCGTTCAGCTGCATGTTTCTTGCGACCATGGGGACGTCGTTTTCAGCGTCGTACATGTCGAGGTCGCGTTCCATGAAGTAGGCTTGCAGTGCCTTGACCATAGTGATTGACACGTAGAGCGTGATTGGCACCATCGATGCCAGGGTCGTGAAGAAATAAACGAAAGTGCCGACGATGCTCTTGTTGAAGTCGCCTGCGTTGAACTCCGACGGCAGCTTCAAGTCGGACACCCATTTCTTATCGCCGATCGCTCCAGCCATTGACATGAGCACCAACAGCAACACAACGATGATCACCTGCTTGTTCGTCATTTCGTCGATCGAGGACACCTTCACTGGGAATTCATCGCCCGAGCTCATCATAATCTTTGAATCCACGCCAGTGTTCACAACGAGGCCATACGCGTAAGTCGTGTTGCGGAGCTTGCTTCCTCGGAGTAGCATGTTCTTCAACGTGATCGGAACTCCGATGACACCATCACCGTCATTTGCCTGCTTCAGACTTGACCTACCCGTGATGGACTCGTTTTCCTCAATGTACAACGTGCCCGAGTATCTGTTGATGTCTCCATTTGGCATCTCACTCTCAAGGTAGCCTTGGAGGACTTCCCCGGCATCTTCTTCTGTTTCGAACATCTGACGCGTCGCGCGAGGAGCTTCACGAAGCTTCAAATTGGTTTCACCATCAAGATTCTTTGTCTCCACGTAACACACACCGGTGTTTCCGCCGCTCCGGCTCCCTTCGGCAGGGATTACCGCCAAAATAAGCACATCGGCGGGGATCGTCTCATGGTTGGCAATTTTCACAAAGTCGCCGACTTGCACATCACGCCACTGTACATCTTCGAATTCCCGCAGTTCTCGGTTGAACACACGGGTCGGGGCCGAATTAGCTCGATCGTCCGCGATGTGACGCTTGTAGTCTTCGTATCCGGCAAACACGGCGTCAATCACGGTGACGATACCTAGGGGAATGAACTGGAGAGGGACTCCTTCGGTTGGCGAGATGTCTGGAATCATCTGGAAAATACCGATGAGCAAGAAATACAAGTTGGCCGTCTTCTGGAACTGGAGGTACAAAAAGACCGGCACAAAACTCCACCACGAGTACTGGGACGTCTTGACTTCGTTCGATGGGAAGAACGGCTCATCATTCTCCGGTTCTTCAGCCTCTGGGCCGATCAGACTGCCAGTCGGGAGCGTCTGCGCGTTGATCTTGACAACTTTGTGTTTGGACTTGCCTGTGGCCAAGTGCGATTCGACCGAGAACATGCTACTCGTGCGACCACGCAGGTCCGCGCCGCCCTGGTTCGGTTCTCCTCGGATACTCACGACGCGATCAAAGTCGACGTGCGGGGTTCTCGCAGCCGGCGTACTGCCGACGCTCGGGTCCGTGTACTTGCCAGCGTCTTCAAAATTGCTGCGTTGACGACCGAGCTGCGGGCGTCCGAGCGGCGTGCTGAACCCCACAAACACGCCGCTGGCTTCGTCCTCCGACTGGTGTTCTCGCTGGGCCTGTTCTCGCTGGGCGCGCACACGCGCGCGCAGCGACGCGGCGTTGGACGGATCAATGTACCGCGTGGTCGAGCGCGTGTTCTGGCGGAACCGCAGCGCGCGGGGCAAGTTGCGGTAAAACACGCGCCAGCTCGGCGTGCGCACGAGCCCGCTGCCGAGACTCGGCACGCGGAGCAGGCCGCGCGGCGTGTCCGCGCCGTCCCGTGCCACGGGCCGGGTCAGCACGGTCTCGGACGGCGTGACGCCCGACTCCTCGGCGGCTTCCTCGTCCAGCAGCCGCTGCCGCAGCCGCGCGTTGAGCGGCGCCGACGACGTGAACGTCCGGTACAGCTCCGAGTTGGGCCGCGGCTTCTGGAACGTCGGCTTGTCGCCGCCCTGGGAGCGCGGGAGCACCTCGACGGTCTGGTTGCGGTCAAAATGCTTGGACATTTGGCTGCTGCGCGGCGCACCGGTCGAGGCCGTCGAGACCATGGACGCCGTCATGGTCGACGCGACGCTCGAGTGGCCGAGGTCCCGCGTGGCCGTGGACGCGAGCGCGGCCTCGACCAGCGCGTCGGCGTGGACGGGCGACGACAGCCGTTCGCCCGCGACGCTCAGCCGCACGTAGCCGTCGGCGAGCGCGTCCAAGTCGTCGCTCCGGGGCGTGAGCAGCTCCTCGCCGTCGAACGCACGCGCCGGTGGAGAGCCGTCATACGCGTCGCCGTCGTCGCGGGGCGTGCCCAGGTCCTGACGCGAGACGTAGGCGTCGACACTACGCGCACGCCGGCGGTCGTCCATGGCGCTCGTTTCCCTTTGACGGGATTTTCCTCTGGCTGTCGAGCGCAAGAGAGAAAAAAAACATAAACCGAAGGAGTGATGGTCTGGGCCGAGGGAAGGTCGCGGGAATGTCGCACCAAGGCCGTGATTACTTCAACGTTGGGTCGGTAAACGCGTGCTGATTGGCTGATTTGCTTGGGGACGACGCAACGACCGCGCAAGCGCAATCACCGAAGCGGACCCACTGGAGCAATCAGTCCGGATTTCGACGAGTGGCGTTGGCGGGAGGGAGGAGGAGGCGTCGCATGGCGACCTGAACAGACCGCAGGCTGGCGCCGGATCTTGTGGCACCGGAGCAGAGTCTCCCAACCAAACGCTGTCGACGCACCCGGTTTGATGGAGGCGCACTTTGTCCTGAGAGAGGATGTTCTCCCTGTCGCAAACACTTCTGAGAACGTCCTCGCCCGAACCAATCGCAATTCCGACGATTCCGTTTTCAGCCAATGGATTAGTCGGTTTCGGCGGTGGAGTTGCTTCTGTGACATGTGACGGAACGGTTTTCCGCGGAACAAAATGGGATGCACCGGATCTCGCTCGGACTGAGTTGGGATCCTGACGCACTCGAGTGCCCGTCGCCCCGCACAGACATGTCCGCTACCTTCCATCGTCGGATCGCCGAGGCTCTTCCAGTAGCCCTCCACCGTAGGCGTCCTTTGACTCACACTGGGACGGGTAGTGGATCTCTCCACACGGCCATTGGAAAATAACGGAGACCGTCATGGTTAAATGATCCCTTGAGGCCTACATATCGTGGGTGGAGCGTCAACACGGCCGCGGCTCATCTGCTTCTGTGTTCAGTTCATCATGCGATTGAAGTTGCTCACAATGATGCATGTAGGTTGGTGGATGGAAAGTGTATTGAGGTTGTTGCTTGGAGCCATAAATCTACAGAAAGCGCACCGCGACTCTAAAATTACAGGAGGGTCCTGGGTGGGTTTTTACGCGAGGAACTTCTGGAAGGCGGGCGACTCGTGGAGCGCCGGCTTGGCGGCGATGGCGTTCAGGATGAGCGTGAACTGCGCCTCGCGCTCCTTGATCAGCTCCTGGCTGTGCTTACCGCGGAACAGCGTGTGCACGCCCGCCTCAGGGAGCGCCGGGAGCCCGGACGTCTGGCCGAGCGCGGCGTAGAGCGCCTTGAAGTCGTTGTAGCGGTGCTTGACCGACACGGAGCCATCCACAGCCTCGACGACGTAGTACACGACGCCAGCGTCCGTGATGGACATGCCGCCGATCTTGTACTTCTGGTCCTGGGCCGAAACCGGCGTGGCCTCAGCCTCGGGCTCCACGGCGGCATTCTGGCTCGAAGGGGCCGAGCCCTGAGCCGACTTGTTGGAGGCAGGAGCGGCCGCGACCGGCTCGTTAACAGGCGTTGACTGCATGCATCCCATGGTGGCTTGAGTGAAGTAGGGAGTGGCTCTTGATGTGGAGAGAGGATATTGAGGAATGAGCTTCGGGATCAAGGGGCAAAGGACTGCGGGAGAGGCGCTGTAGGTCGGTGAGAAACGGAGAGTTCGTGTGGTGGGTGATCAGAACCGACAGAGAGAGCACACCCTGGCATGTGGCTCCACATCACCACCATGCTTCGATAACACGGGCCCCCTGAGCAAGTGAAGCACACAACGGGAACTCGGTCAGCTTCTCTCTCTCTCTCTGCCACGTCATTAGTACTCGACGCGCGTGAGCAGACGGCGAAGTCATTTCCTCACCATGTCGCATTACTCCCCTCCAGCTGGCTGGAGCACGATCCTGCCTCTTGTCGGGCCCACTGGCCTTAATTAACTGCTCCTGCCCACGTCTTCTCTCCCGCACGGGTGAGGAGATGCACAGCGGCTGGAATGAGCAGATAAGTCGCTTCGACCAGGCAGTAAAAGGATCGGCGTCGGCTGGTTTGACGAGCGTGAGCTCACGCCAATTCGCTCGTCTCTCCCGCACGGCTCTGTGTTCCTCCCACCTGTCACAGCCAACATGGCTACGCACCCATGTTGTCAAAAAGGGTTCATTCACAACATCAGTAGGTATGGATCGCTTTGGAGATTTGGAGCTTCGTGTTGAGCCAAATGATCAGGCGCATTGGCGCGGCAGTCACCTAGAACGATTGATGTCGATGTCAAGGTAGCCATGGTGAAAAGCAAAAATGTTCGGTGGGCGTTTTGGAATTGACTTAATCAAAGGGCATACGTAATTCGTCACTTGCTTGTCCGCCTCCAGCGCCACGACCGAGAAGATCTTTGTGTCTTGTTGGCTGTGCGCTTCGGGCGGTGTGTGCGAGTAGAATCGTCGAGACTCACACTCAATAAACTTCTCTAGTAGTGGGGAAACGATGAGAGACGGGTTCGGTTGGGTCGTGTCGAAGCAGGGCGTCAGGCTCACTGAGTGATGAACGACTGGAAAATGGGGCTCTCAGCGATTGCAGGGCGCGCCGAGATAAACTCCAGGATCGCGTTGAACTTGTCCTGGCGCTCCTCGAGCAGCCTGCGGTTGGAGCGGCCGCGCATGAAGCTGCCGAAGCCCGCACGTGGGAGCGTGGGCAAGGCTGCCACTTGCGGCAGCTTGGCGTCTTGCAGCTGCTTGTACATGTCACTGAACTCGGTGTAGCGGCGCTCCAGGGGCGTCGACCATTCGCCAGTCTTGCTGTCGGACTTCTGGATGAGGTACATCGTAACGCCGTCGGCGTTGGTCGTCGTGCCCTGGACACGGTAGGCCACGGGTGCCGACGATGAGGCCTCGATCTCGGGCTCCACAGTCTTGGAGTCCTGGACCTTGGACGCTTCGTTTTCCTCCGCCGGGTTGACTTCAACTTCTGGCGCGGCTTCCGCGTGCTCGGAAGTCGGAGCCTCGGGGACTGCAGCCACCTCCTCCTCCTCCTGGTTGCTCACAGGCACTTCGGTGGTGGTGGTAGCGGCCTCGGGAGATGACACAACGGCCTCCACCACTTCGTTAACGACCGCCTCGGCCACCTCCTTCTCCGCTTCTTGAGCAATTACTGTTTCCGGGGTGACTTGTTCCGAAGCAGACAGAGGAGCTTCCTCCACCACAGCAGCTACTTCCTCGGCCTTGGTCGCAGGGGCTGCTTCTTCAACTGATACGGGAGCAACCACCTCTTTCACGACAGCCACGGGCTCCTCGGTGGCGACAACGACCTCCTCTGACACGATCGACTCTTCCACGGCAGGCTCTTCGACCTTAGTCTTGATCTCGGTTACCGGTTGCTCCACTGCGGGCGTCTCTTCGACGACGGCCTCCGTGGTAGTGACCTCCTCGACAGGAGCAACGGGTTCCGCCACGACCGGCGCTTCTTCAGCAGCAGGCGCTGCCGTCGAGTCCGCTTCAACTTCAGCGACGACTTCAACATCAGCGGGGGCCGTGGTCGTAGTCTCCACAAAGGGAGTCTCCGTCACCTCGGGCACGACGGCCTCGGCCTCAGTCGCCACAGGCTCTGCTACAGGCGATTGGGTAGGAACCTCCGCCGGCGTCTCCACCACGTCGACAGTCTCAGCAGCGGTGGGCTCCTCCTCGACAGCGACACCCTCAGCCACCAAAGGTTCCTCAACCGCAGCCCCCGCCACGACCGGCTCGGAGACCACAGCAGCAGTCTCCACAGCAACCGGCTCGGCCTCCACCGGCGCAGCGACCGCCTCAGACACAGGGTTCTCCTCGACTGACTCTTCAACTCGAGCGGCGGTCTCAACTGCGACCACGGTCTCCTCCACCGGGAGGGCTGCGTCCACTACGACAGGCTCCGGCTTCGCTGGAGAAGCAGCAACCTCCTCGACCTCGGGGGCCACTTCGGCGGTCTCCTCAACAGCGGCGGCGGGCTCTTCAACGGGAACGGCAGTCTCCACAACGACCGCGGTCTCCTCCACGGCAACAGCCGTCTCCTCAACCGCAACCGCGGTCTCCGAAACCGGCGCGGCCGGCTCAGCGTCGGCGGCAGCGACAACCTCCGCAACGAGAACCTCGGTCGCCTCGACGACCTCGGGCTCGGGGTCGGCAGCCGCCACAGCAGGCACGGGCGCGTCCTCGTCGGCGGCCGGCTCTTCCTCGGCGATGGCCTCGATGGCGGCGTTCGCGGCGCTTTGCGTGCTGCGCTGCGACGCCGGGTCGCCGCCGTTGGCGACTTCGATGAACGAGAACGAGAACGAGGCCGGCAGCTTGGTCGACGCCACGTCCGGGTCGTGCGCGCCCACGTGGCTCTTGGTCACGGCCGGGTTGTCCACAAACTCGGGCACGGCGTCGCTCTCGGCCGAGAGCGTCGAGGCCTCGGCCGACGGCGTCGCCTTGGTCTCGCTGTCGGACGACACGGCTGCCGTCGACGCGGGATCGGCCACCGGAGTCGCCTTGGCCGCGGGGGTCCCCGCGGGGGTCGGGCGCGCCGGCGCGTGGGCCGTGGCGTCGACCGGCACGGCCTTGGATTGCGTGCAGCCCATGGAGATGGAGATGCGCTTCTTGGGAAAGGGAGGGGAAGTGCCTTCGACGGGGAAATCGCCAAGTGATGACGGGCGTCGAGGCGGAGGCTCGACACACTCAACAGACTGTGGAGGAGGGGAGGGGAGCGAAGATCCCGGAAACCGCGGGAGAGGAGGAGGGGGCCCTGCTGTTTTGGAGTTTGTTCTCCGCTCCTCCTGTTCTCCGCTGGTCTCTCTCTCTCTCACTCTCCCCTGTCGCTTTGTTCATGTCTTCATGGCCACGGAGTACGAAACGGGTGCGCGGATCCACGTGGTGGCCAGTGGCTTCAAGGTCCGATTAGGGTTCACTTGCCCCACAGCGAGTGAGCCAAACATGGGGAGAGACGGGCCGACAGCGCCACAAAGAGTCTGTGTCGTGTTCCCGCGCCGTCCGCCCCCGAGGTCCGCATTCGTGGAGAGGAGGCGGAGATCGTTCTCTGTGTGTGGGATTCATCCACAGAGAATCTGTCGTCGCCTCGCCAATGTTCCCTGGAGCAAAAATCGCGGCGGCGAAGAACTGCCCAGCTGCGTGAAGAGAGCCTCGGGGAAAGGTCACGGCAGTCAGTAGAAGTGACTTCCCGGTCGCCCAATTTTTCTCAAATCACACCCGCTGATTGGTCGAAAGCAAGCAAATGGCTACACTTTGTGCTGAAATCTTGCCGGCCGATTTGCTTGAAGTGATGGTGACGCTTCGCCTGATTGGCGGAGAATCCAATCACGCGGCGAAGGAGGAGGGGATTCCCGGTCATCTTGACAACCCGCCCGTTCAGCGACTGTGATGTGGATGTCCACAGCGGACATCTCCCTCCACTGGACGCGGTTCTCAGAACATGGCCTCCCAGCTGCGCCCTCTACAGTCAGTCAGTCAGTTGGGGCGATGGTCATCCGGATACCACCGCTTCGTCGCCCCTAAATAAAAAAAACAGAACCGCGCCCGAATCCTTTTTTCATCTTGTGCGTGTATTTCTCGTGTGTATCAACTTTACTGTACTACACCGTCTTCTACGTACGCGGTGGTGCGAGGGATGTTCCACACGGGAATCAGAGGAAAACAATGCACAAAACTATAAACTTGTTCTCCGTCGTCTCTGCGCTGGATCATCCTCTCCAATACATACCTTCAACTTCGCTCTCGTGGCGCATCTTAGACAAGGAAGGCCTTGACGGCGTCGCTCTCGATGGCGCCCGGGTTGGCCGCGATGGCGTTGAGGATCTTGGTGAACTGCGCCTCGCGGTCCGCCGTGAGGTTCTTGTTCTTGCGGCCCAGCAGCACCGAGCTCACGCCGGCCTTGGGGAGCGGCGGCAGCGTCGGGTACGTCTTGGTGACCTGCGCGTACAGGGCCTTGAAGTCGTTGAAACGCTTGCGGATCGCGAGCTCCTTGGCCGGGTCCTCCTTGTCCACGACGGTGAACTGGTAGTACACCACGCTGCCCTCGACCGCCACGCCGGCCGAGACAAACGTGACCGTGGGCTCCTTGGGGGCTTCCTCCTCCACAGGGGCCGTCTCGGCCTCGGGCTCCACGGGGGCCTCGGCCGCCTCGACGGCAGCAGGCTCTTCCGCGACGGGCTCGGCGGCAGGTGCGGCCACTTCGGTGACTTCGACCACCTCCTGCTGGGTCTCGCTGGCGATCGCCTCAGTCGAGACGGGCTCGGATACCGCAGAGCTCGCAGGAGCCTCCTCCACGGCAGCCGGGGCCTCAGCTTCAGCCGCGACCTCCTCCGTGGCCGGGGCAGACGACACAGGGGCGACCTCGACGGGGGCCGGAGCAGCCACCTCCGAGACGGGGGCCGTGGACGCGGGGGCCTGGACTTGTTCTTCGATCGAGGATTGGCGGCAGCCCATGGTTGAAGTCTTGAGTCTGGGGTGTGGTGGGGAGGGGGCTTGCGCTCTCGTGGGGGATTTGGATAATGAGAGACCGTGGCGCTCTCAAACGTGAGCGTCCGTGTGCGGTCTCCCTCCTCCTCACGTCGCCCGAGCGGGTGTTCTTCCCAGCCAGGGAAGCAGATTCTCTCTTGGGAGCAGATGGAGGGCGAGAGGGTGGCGGCTCCTGTTGTTGCACACCCCAGCCGTGTTGGATCGGGCCGCTTTGTACCTACACGTCGCATGTCCCCTCCACCACCACCCGACCAGAGCCGCGAAGTGGGAAGAAAAAGGAAAGTGTTCTCCACAGGTACGGTAGGGTTGAGGAGGAAAAGGAGGAGGCCTTTTTTGTGAGTCTGTTGTGTCTCTACGGCATTGTGCAGAGAGGCTCCCACGAAAAAGTGTACATACGCCGACAGGTAGCCATGTGGCCCGCTATGACCATCACTCCATTTCCCGCATCGGAGCCATCTGGCGGGCACATCCCCTTTTTCTGCGAGAAAAAAGAACTGAAGCCACGAATCCGATAAAGTGCGAATCGACGACTGCTTCCCGGTATTTTATTTCCTTAGCGACGGTAATTTTTCAGGATGATACCGTCGACTACCAGTTTATTGCGGGTATTTTTGAGTTTCCCACCTTCCAGAATATAAATATCACGGTACACCTCCCCGGCCTCGCAGTAGTGAGGGGTAGGTGTGTAGCATGGTGGTGTGGTCCACGCGTATTGTTCCCACCTTCAGTGCTTTTGGCGTTTTTTGTTTGACTGGTTCTCCGAGGGCCTGTGGGTCTGTCCGTGTGTGGCTTTGTGTTCCGGCCCAAGACGCCAGTCACTCGCCGAAGCAATCGACAGGATCCACCATGGTCAAGGAAACCAAGACTCGTAACACCAAGCGCTCGCCGGATGTGGTCGCCCGCGACTACACGGTCAACCTCCACAAGCGCCTCCACGGACGGTATCCTTTTTTTCCAACGATTTCTCATCCCCCTCATGATGGCGGTTCGAGTGCCGAGTGAGACCGACAACCGCGGCCAACGTCCACGATCCTCTCTCTCACACCCACGGCGTCGGTCCGACACACTCTTCCTGACGCCCTTCCTCATGGATGCAGACACGTTTTTGGTGGAGGAGGAGAAAAGGTGGAACCCCTACGGCGCGGCTGTTCGTTGCAAAGGACCTGGTCTACTTTTCGCCAGGTCCATAGCCGAAGCGGATGCGGACGTGGGAATGTGCCTCCTCTCCTCTGCCAGGTCTGCGTTCGTGTGGGTTGCGGCACAGCGAATGGCGTAGCGGACTGTGTGGGAGCGAGGACGGACGTGGGTCGCCGCGTGTTTTCTCTCTCCTCGGCCTCGGCCTTGGTCCACTTTGTACACCCGTAGCTCCCACCTTGGAGACTTCCTTGACTTTGGATTGTTTTTGCGATGTACAGCACCTTCAAGAAGAAGGCTTCGCGCGCCGTGAGCGAGATCCGCAAGTTCGCCCAGAAGGCCATGAAGACGACCGATGTCCGCATCGACTCGAAGCTCAACAAGTTCCTCTGGTCGCAGGGTGTGCGCAACGTGCCGTTCCGCGTGCGCGTGCGCCTCTCGCGCAAGCGTAACGAGGATGAGGACGCCAAGGAGAAGCTCTACACGCTCGTCCAGCACGTCCAGGTCGCCTCGTTCAAGGGCCTCCAGAACGAGACCGTCGACGAGTAAGCTGTTTGCTCGCACCGCGTCCAAGCACAATTCGGTTCCTCGACGGCGAGCAACTGGTGTCGCATCTAGTCTTGCAATGAATTGGAAATGGGAATACTATGGATTCGCTTTTTCCTCTTCAACCTCGTTGTTCTTCCTGTTTGTACTGTGGATTTGAGTTTGAACCACGTGAAACGTCACGAATGTGATGTGAAACACACTGCAAAAAAAAAGTCTGATAGAGGAAAATCTATTCATCAGGGAAGCAAGCGTCGTGTGGGGGAGGTGGAGGAAGGCATGGAGGAAGGGAATGGACGTGGCCGCCAACACGAGTCGGCGTGGGGGCTCCAAGTACCACTGGAGAGTGGACGCGCGAGGATCAAGGAAGCGATAATTATCAAACAGCAACAAACCAAAAAACTAGCCGCGACCGCGTCCGTGGGAGGAAGAGGAGGAGGGGACGATGCGGTGGCACCAGCAGCAGGAGACCCCGCCGACCAAGCGAGCCCACGAGCCGACCACTAGTCTATTGCGCACGCGCCGCCGAGGGTGGCTTACTGCTGCTGGCACTGCACGCGCTGGCCGCCACGCTCCTCATCCGAGTCGTACGCCTCGCGGCTGGACTGGTCGTGCTGCGCGGCCTCGGCATCAAACTCCGAGAGGAAGCACTCCTCGGCATCGGCCACGGTCTGCACGGGCGAGGCCGGCGGCAGCGCGGCCTTGAGGCCCGCGAGCTGCTTGTCCGAAAGCGCACCGCTCTCCGGGAACTGGATCTTGAAGAGAATGACGAGCTGGCCCTTGACGAACGGGTTGCCGTGGGTCGGCATACCCTCGCCGTGGACGGCCTTGAACTGGTTCGGCTTGATGATCTCGCCCGGGCGCGTCTTGACGTGCAGGTGGCGGCCGTCGAGGTGCTCGACAATCATCTCGAAACCGCAGAGCGCCTCCACGAGGCTGATCTTCTTCTCCATGATGAGGTTGCCGCCCTTGCGCTGGAACACCGGGTGCTCCTTCTCCTGGACGACAAAGATAATGTCGCCCGGGATCGTGCCGGGCGCCTGGTCGGCCTCGCCCGAGAACGTGATGCGCTGGCCGTGGCGCATGCCCTTCTCAATGTGCACTTCGAGCACCTTGCGCTCCTTGGTGACCTTCTTGCCCTTGCAGCCCTTGCAGCGGTCAGCCTCACGGATCGTCTTGCCCTGGCCACGGCAGTCCGGGCACACCGACTGCATCTGCTGCATCATGGTCGGCGAGATCTGGCGCATCTGCACGCGCATGCCGCGGCCCTGGCACGTGTCACAGATCTTTTCGGCGCCGTCGGCGCCGCCGCGGCCTTCGCAGCGGCCGCACAACACGTCGCGGTTCACGGCGAGCTTGACGGTCTTGCCATTGTACAGGTCCTCGAGCGACACCTTGAGCGGGTGCGTGAGGTCCTCACCCTTCTGCGGGCCGGTGCGGCGACGCGCGCCGCCTCCGCCGCGGAAGATCTGGCTGAAGAGGTCGCTCGCATCGGCGCCGCCACCACCGTTCTGGAGGCCTTCCTCGCCATACTACATCCACCACCATTGACGCCACGTCAGTCAGAATGAGCTGCTCGTCTGAGTCTGATACCCCCTAAGAGGCGGGGGGATCCACCAGGATATCACCAACGAATGTTCTGCCTTACCTGGTCGTAGAGGTCACGCTTCTCCTGGTCCGAGAGCACTTCGTACGCGACCGTAATGGTCTTGAACTGTTCTCCGGGGCACAGAACAATCGACCGCGTCAGCACAATTTCAAGTGGGAAAAGGCATTCTCCGCCCGTCGCGGAGAGCCAAAAACTGGGGGAGAACCAAACCAACGCACCAGCTCCGGGTCACCGCCCTTATCGGGGTGGTTCTTAAGCGCGAGCTTGCGGTAGGCCTTCTTAATCTCCGCGGCCGTGGCGGTCTTGGGGACGCCGAGCGCCTCGTAGTACTTGTTGTTGTCCACGGGCTTGGAGGGCATGCCATGGCTGTGGCCGCCATCAAAGCCGCCGCCGAAGAAGCTGTCGAAGCCGCCGCCGAACATGGTGCTGCAGCGAGATGAAGGGGTCGAAGGGGGAGGGGTCTGTGGTGTGGTGGGGGAGTGAAGCCGAGCCAACGGAGGACGAGGGAACGGAACGGAACCAAACAAACTGGGTGGGTGTGGGCCCGCAACGGGGGAGCCGAGAGAGCAAAGGGCGCATGACGATGACTTGGGGGGCTCCGCCAAAAAAGCTTCCACCCAAAAACCCAAATCTCGCGAAATCGAGAATTTTTTCAGAGAAAGAGAATGATGAGGCTGTGCGTGGAGCCTCAGCTGTTGGAAACACCCTGAAGTTGTTGGAAACCCACACAGCCCTTGAATCTCATGGGGTGAAAGATCGGTATGAATCAGTTGTTGGAAACAAGGGTTCCAGAACGTTCTTCCACGACCTGTCCACGTCAGTCGTGGAAGCCTTCGAAATCGTGACCTGACGACTCCACACCCGGGAGCGAGCTGTTCAGATGGAATAAGCGAGAAGAAGGGTTGCTTTTCCGTGGGGCGATAGGGAGGAAACTCACTTTGGCTCTGCAAAGGACGGCTCGTGAGACGTCACCAGTTGCCTTCCGCTACTTTGTTCTGAAGGCCAAAAGGGGAGGGGGAGAACCAAGATCGAGAGCCGACAACCCAGAGCAAAAAAAACTGGGTGTTTGTCAAACAGCGCTGTTCGCTTGACGACAGCCAGCTAGACGAACAAGTCACCTTCGCGCGACATTTTCCCATTTCTTAGTTTAGGCTGTTTTGATTCGTTCATTTTGGGTACATTTCATGGCCATGCGAATTGTCCATTTGATTTTACTCGAACATTTCCGGTACCTATTGCTACTCATACTTTGGTAAAGGGCGTATTGCTACTGGGTACTTTCCTACACACTCCTTCCAAAACTTCCTATTCTCGTCTCCTTACCCGCGAGTGTCCTCTTTCTGGGCCAGCAAGTATGACGCCGGCGGTGGCGACCCGTAGGGCGACAGTTCGTTGGGTTCATCACCGCACTCGTAGTCGTCGCCAAAGAACTTTTTGCGCGTGCCACCCACGAGCGTGACCGTGCCGTCCACTTCGTCCACTTGGTAGCCGCTCGTGGGCGAGTCGATCGAGTCCAAGCGGTTCATGCGACGCCGCATGGCCAGCATGGACCGTGGTGAGACCATGCCGTGGGCCAGTTCGTACAGCTCGTGGTTGCTAAACGTCTTGGCCAGCTCGCGATCGTCCGTTTCGACACGCAGCCCGCTTCCCGGCGCAACATTCGACGAGGATCTGTCTTTGCCGCCCCCGTTCGTCGACGCCGACTTGCCATTGCCACTGACCGGGAGCTTGGTGGCCGAGCCGAAGAGCTTGGTGGGCTCTTTCATGGCCTCGGGTCCGCCGGCCTCCTCGAAGCACGCGCGGCAGTGGCGCACGGCGTGCATGATGCCAAACTCGGGGATCGACAGGCGCTGCATTGAGCACTTGCTGCAAAACCACTTGCCGCAGCGCTTGCACGCGTGCGGGCGACGAAGCAGCTTGAAGGGCTGGTTGCAGCTCTTGTCCTGGCAGTTGGTGATGGTCTTCTTGTCGGGCTTCTTGAGCTTGGCCTTCATGGCGATGTAGTCGCGCGCGAGCTGCTGGATCTGGGCCGCCGCCTTGCCCAGCACTTCCTTCCACTGCTCGCGGTCCTCGAGCTTGGTGACGCTAAAGTGGAGCTCGCGCGTGCCGGCCGGTGTGTCGTGGTGGATGAGCGAGCCGCCTTCGTTGTGGTGGTCGTACGCCGTGACGAAGAGCCCGTGGTGCCCCACGGACGAGTGGCTCTCGTCGTGGCCGTGCGTGTAGCGGCTGCGCACACCCACAGGCACGATCCACTTCCACTGGATGTGGTGGGTCTCGTCCACTTCGCTCGGGTAAAAGTACCACAGCTTGTACGACACATACTCGTACACGAGCAACACCTTCTGCCACTTGGCGCCGCCTTGTCGTTCCTTGAACATGTACCCGAACGCGCACCCTTCGCCCTGTAAGAACGACGAGCCAAAGCCGTGGGCACTAAAGTAGCACGGCCGTGTGATCTGGCTGATGATATGCTCCTGGAACGCCGGCTGCGTCGGCGCCGCCGCGATGATCGAGTCGACTTGTGTCATCCCGGACCCATGGTAGTGGTCACTGGTGGACGGCGCGACGGGCACCGAGGTGATGCGCTTGGACGGGTTCTTGGTGCACTCCTGCTCGACGGCCTGGATGAGCGTCTGCCACTTGGGGTCCTCGCGCAACGTGGCCTGGACGCGCTCTTGGCAACGCGACTTGGGGTCGCGGTAGCACAGCATGATCGACTCCATGAGCAGCTTGAGCTCCGAGAGCGTGTCGGTGCCGGCAAACTCCGAGAGCTTGCCGCCCTCCGTGCCCACGAATGCCTTGGTGAGCAGTGGCAGCAGCGTGGCCTCTGGTTCCTGCGAGTTCAGCAGCTTGCCGATGATGGGGCAGCGCCGTGAGCGCTTGTTCTTAAAGTCGCCAAACACAAAGATCATCATCTTGGTGACCTCGCCCAGCAGCAAGTTCATGTTCGGGTACTTCTCGTAGCACGTCATGAGCACACGCAGCAGTTGCGATGACACGAACATTTGGTCGAGTCGCTTGGACTCGTTCGAGAGCACGGCGTTGAGAAACTTGACGATCGTCCAGAGGTGGAACCCGGACGCGCGCCGCTTGTCGAGCACGAGCACTTGCTTGAGGAACACCATCATCTCGTGGCCCTTGCGCTCCATGGACGTGATGAGGCACTCGCGCAGACGACGGTACTCGCGCACGTTGCTGCGCCAGTCGTCCGAACAAAAAATTTCGAGCGCCGTGAGGTCGCCGTCGATGACCTGCTGGAGCAACTTGATCCAGCTGGCTTTTTCCTGCTCGTTCGCGGCCGCGAAAAATTCCTCCGACGTGGTCACTTGCTCGGACGAGTATCCTGCATCGGCGTCGAGCACTGCGCGCTTCTTGACGGTCACGACAAACCCGTGCTTGTGCCAGTCGCTGCTCGCAACACGTTCGATGTCGTCGAGCGTGATGTGGATCTGGTTCCCCTTGGAGCGTACAAAGCTCGCGTCGGGTGCCGTGGGCGTCGACCGAGCCGACTGCTCCTCGCGGATGGACGTGATACGGAGTCCCATCATGCAGTTGACGCCCACTTGGCACTGCTGGATCTCGTTGCGTAGCTTCTTCTTGACCAGCAGCGTGCCCGTGCGCACGAGATGCGTGGAACACATAAAGTTGAGGCAGTCGATGCCCACGGTCGTTGCGGCCGCAGCGTTCGGGCCGGCCTTCTTGGTGTGTTCCTCGGAAAAGTCGACCGTCTCGGTGAGCTCAAACAAGTGGGTGAGCATGGCCGTGCACACGGGCCGCGGGTGGCCCATACCCACAAGCGACAGCGACTCGAGGCTCCCGAGATTGGCGACGCTGTCGCGCCGTGTGCGCGCGCCGGGCGCCGTCGGCGAGCTCCAGAACGTCAGTTCCTGGATCATCTGCGTGAAGAGCTGCTCGATGCGGACCTGGTTCTGGAGCATGAACAGGTGCACCACACGGCGCACCTTGCGGGACGTGTACTTGCGTAGCGACGAGTTGGCCATCTCGCGCGACGCGCCGCAGATCGAGACGTACTCGTCCTGGCCCGTGACCTTGTCGATCGGGATGGTCTTGGCCGAGATCGCGACGCCGCGGCCCGTGAGGTACGGCGCGTGGATGATCTCGCGGAGCAAGAGGAAGCTGTTTTCGACGCGGTCGCGCTCGAACGCGTTCCGCGGCGGGCCGAACGAGACCAGCAGCTGGATGAGCCGGTCGATGAGCCGCGTCTGGAACAGCGACTCGATGAACTCGTCCGAGTGGTCCGAGTACACCAAGTGGAGCAGCAGCGAGCGCGTGTCGTCGTGCCCAATGTTGGCCAGCAGCAGCTCCACGAGCGGCGGGCGCGCGGCCAGGTAGTGGAGGATACACGCGCCGCGCTGGCCCTTGATCGCGAAATACCGGAGCAGCTGTGAGGAAAAATTGGCCGTGTCTTCGCTGTAGAGCCCCACGACGGGCAGCAGGTTCGGGATCTCGTCTTCGTCGTCGGGCTTGGCGGACGCGCTCGAGCTCGGCGAGTCCTTGTCGGCGTCGCCGTCCAGCACCGACGTGCGCGCCGACGTGGGCGTGCGCGGCTCGGCGTCGTCCAGGTCCGGCAGGCTGTGGTGGTCGTCGTCCTCGTCGTCGCCGTGCTCGGCCTTTTGGGCCTCCTGCTCCACGACGCTGCGCTGGTGGGACTTGGCGCCGTATTTTTCGATCACGTTGATCTCGACCTGGATGAGCTCCACGAGCTCGGCCACGGCGGCCTCGTCGCCACCCGTCGTGGCCGGCGGCTCGCTCGCGACGGTCGTCGTCGTCGTCGTCGTCGTCGGATTCGGATTCGGATTCGGGTTTGCGGTGGTCGTGGGGTTCCGGGCCGTGGCGTCGCCGGCCGCTGTGCGGGCCTCGCGCTCCATGGCGCCAAAGATCGCGTCCCAAAACTCGCGGCACGAGCCGTGGTCGCCGTCGCGGCACGCGACCGTGTTGGCCGCGGCGTTGCCCACGACCACAAACGACGTCGCGAGCGCGCGCGTGTGGCGCGGCAGCGTCGCGTCGAGCGCCAGCGCCAAGAACTCGTGGGTCTTGGCGCGCGAGAACAAAATCATGCGGAGCTTGGCGGTCATGCGCTTGAACAGGAGCTCGAGCATGTCCATCGTGAAGCTCTCGTTGAGCAGCGCCGCGAGCGGGTACTGGTCCGCGAGCATGAGCCCGTCCACGAAGCGCTCAATGTTGCGCCGCAGCGTCTCGGCGTCGCGCTTGCACAGCTCGCGCGCCTCGACCGGCGGCTCCATGGCCTGGACGGCCTCGGCCAGCTGCGCGATCGACGGCCCACCCACGGGCATCGTAGTGGCCGATGTGTATGTGGGGGGAGGGGGGAGGATGAGATGAGGAGTGACGTGTTGGGAGGACGCTGGAAACAAAGGGGGTGTGGGGAAACACGCGCCTCCAACACCGGACCCTGGGGGAGAACCGAGATCAAATCTGCCCGCGCGGTGTTTGTTCTCCGCTCCGCCGTGGGGTTTCTGTCTCCGCGGTGCTTGCCGACTGCGACAAAGGAGGGTTGGCGACGGGTTCTTCAACAGGAGGGAGGCAGGTGATGGCCACTCTCCTCCTCCTCCGCTGGGGGGCTCCTCCTCACTCCGGGGGTTCTGGACCAGCGGAGGGTTTCAGCAGTTCCCGCGGGCGACAGAATGGCGGAACAGCTTTCGACCTTTGAGAACTGATGCCCGGCTCATCAACGGCGCAAAGACAGGTGGCGCGGGGGACGCCACTGCAGAGAAGAAACACAGATGCGGGGTTTTGAAAACGAATACCCCTCCATTCCATCATCGGAACAAAAGCAGTCCCACCACCACCCACCTGCAAAACCCAATGATGAGTCCGTGTGGTCCACGCACACACACACACGCAGGTGCCCCAACTTTAGCCCACTTCAACGTCAACGCCAAGGTGAGTGACGTCATTCACTTCGTCGTCCTCCCTCCCACCATGGGCAACATTTGCCACGCCGGGCCGGTTCTCGGCTCCGCGCCGTCCGCCTCCTCCTCCTCCTCCCCATCCTCTTCCTCCTCTCCACCCACGTTCGGGCGCGACCCGACGCTCAAGCGCGAGGACTTTATCTTCGCCAACGTCCAGGGCCCCGCGAGCCTCGTCAAGCCCCCCGGGTCCGTCCGCGGCCAGCAGTTCCTCATCGAGGGCTGCCGCGACTGCGACATCTTCGTGCTGGACCACTGCACGGCCGTGCAGATCGACGACTGCACCGACTGCCGGATCGTCGTCGGCGCCTGCGACGCGTCGCTGTTTGTGCGCAACGCCACGCGCTGCACGCTGGTCGCGGCCGCGCAGCAGTTCCGCACGCGCGACTGCGACGCGCTCGACGTGTTTCTCTACTGCGCGACCGAACCCATCCTCGAGCTCTCGACCCGCGTGCGCGTCGCGTGCTTCCCGCTCGCGTATTTCTCACTGCAGCACCACTTGGACCAGGCCGGGCTCTCGGTCTGGAACAACCGCTGGAGCGAGGTACGAACCACGCGCCCATGGCGGGCTTGGCACGCTCGTCTTATATTGCCAATATGTGTGGTGGTTGTAGATCTACAATTTCACGCCCGACCATGGCACGTGGAAGCCGCTGTCGTCCAGCTGCCACGCGTCGCCCTTGGCCGGCGCCGTGGAGCGCCAGGGCGATGGCGCGGTCTCGCTGTGGACGTTGCCGACCGTGACGGCCGAGGAAGTGGGGCTTTCGGTTGATGTTAACCAGTTGGTCGTGCCGCTCACGAGCGGTGTAACATCGAGACACGAGGGCGAGAAGGGCATCGTCGTGGTCTTCCCGACCGTACGTTGGACGTGGTGAACAACCTGTCGATGCGTTTTTTCTGGTCTAATTCCTCACACTGCGTTGGCACAGCCACGCACGCAAGTCATGCTCGAGTTTGTGCAGGCGATGACCACGCACGTCGATGACGCGCCATCGCCTGTGCTGCTGATCCGTACACGGCAAATGAAGCTGTCGGCAGCTCAGGCCAAGGCGCTGCTCCGTAACGACGGCGATGTTCAGGTGTGTGTGTCATGAGATACACGAACGGCCCTGTTTCCACTGGTACTAACAAAACCATGGCTCCCCAGCGAGCGCTCGAGGCCGCGAAGAACTCGCCCGGCTCGGTCGTCTTAGAGTTCCAAGGCCCACAAAGCGAGAGCCGCGTCGCGTCCGTGCTCCAGTCGCCGCGATTCGCCGGGGACGCGACCGCCGTCGTGCTCGTCGATCCGCTGTACCGGTACGACCCTTCGCTTTGTGGCCAGTGGGTGGTGTTACATTAGGCGTGTTGATGTGATGGCTCGCTTTCCTAGACGTGCGTGCGAGCTCGTGTTCGTCGAGTGGAAGGTGATCGTGTGAAGCCATGCTCTTACCAAGAGATCTCATCTCCACTATATAAAAACACACGTTCCTAACAAGCCCTACAGTTTCCAACACCTTTATTTAACACGCTCCTCGCGCCAAAGTTCCATTCTCGGGTCCCGGGCACCATGGCGTCGACGGCGCGGACGCCGCCGCCCAAGCGCGGCCACGACGCCGCGGACGAGAGCACCAGCGATGGCGGCACGGCCAAGCGCCAACGCCGCTCGCGGTGGGGCAGCGACGACGACGCCACGCCCAAGGAGGCCACGCCACCGCCGGCCAAAGGTGAGACCGTCGATTCGGATTTTTTCTATCGCTTTGGAACGAACGTTCGAGTCCTGAGTTGGTGTGTGTTGTTTTCCCAGGCGCGCTCAGCGAAATCGTCAAGCGGCTCTCGGGCGTGGTCAAGGAGAAGTCGGCGTCAGTCGCGGCCGGCCCGGCCAACAATGTAAGTGTGTTCTTGTCGATGGAGAGCCAAGACGCCACCACGGACACGCGTGGGGCCCTGAACGAATCCGCGAGGGTGCTGATTCTCATGTGTCTCGCACTCGCCTCGCTGTGCGCTCTCTGTGTCTCTTTGTGCTGTGTGCTCTGTGTGTGTGTCTCTCTCTGTGATGTGTGCGACGCTGTAGTGTGGTGGTGTTCACCCGTCGTGGCTCTGCACCTTCGTAGGCTTCGCCCGCAGATGCGGCTGCGGCGCGCGCGCGCGCGCTCGCACAGGCGAGTCTGCTGGCCATGGGGCTCCCCGTCGGCCAAACGTCGCAGTCGGACCTCGCGAAGCGCGTCTACGTTGGGAACCTCTACTACGACCTCAAGGAAGACGACGTGCGCAGTTACTTTGGTCCGTTCGGCACGATCCACTCAATCGATCTCTCGATGGAACCAGGGTGGGTATTCAATCCCACACGGTGTGTCGTATTGTGTGGTGTGGTGCTCATGTCCGCGGTGTGGCTTGTACAGAATGACGCGATCCAAGGGCTTTTGCTTCATCGAGTATGATGGTACGTACGGGTGTTGTCTCCTCCTCATCGGATAACGTGCAAACTGTGTGGAGCCTCGCGTGAGACTGACACATGTGTGTGTGTATGTATAAAGACGTGCTGGCCGCCGAGAGCGCCGTGCAAGTGCTCAACGGCACCGTGCTCTCGAACCGCACGCTTAAGGTCAATTCTCAAACAATCGTGATAGCTCACAGTGACCTCACGTGCTGACTGAACTCGTGTCGTGCGTGCTCTGGGATGTCGTAGGTCGGCCGCCCACACCGAGGCAACTCGTCTGATCCGAACTCGGCGCAGAACATCGGCAAGGAAGCCATCAAAAAGTGCGTTTCGTGTGGTGGATTTTCGCAGTTGTGGTGGCCCTGCTCACCTCTCTGCCCGCGTGTTTGTGCTCAGCGTCCCGACCAAGTGCGTCTACGTCGGTTGCGTGCGCGTCGAACTCAACAGCCACCACCTTCAGGTACGTGCACGTTTGTTTCGGCTCGAGCTGGTGTTGTCCTCTAACTTTGTCCTCTCTGGATGGGCACACAGAGCATCTTCTCCCCGTTCGGCGACATTCGCGCGTGCGTCATGACCGCCGTCTCCCCACTCGAGTCAACAATGGTACGTGGCGCATGTGGAACTGCCGCCCACGGCGAGCTTGTCGCGTCGTGAAAGCCTGATGGTGTTGGGTGTGTAGCATCGCGGGTACGGCTTCCTCGAGTTTGCGGACGAGACCTCGGCGAGCAACGCGATCCAGCACATGAACGGCTTCGAGCTTGCCGGACAGAAGCTCAAAGTTGGCAAGGCCAGTCCGTCGGCCATGCTCATCAATCTCGCCATCAGCCAGGACAAGGTCGTGGCCGGCGGCAACGGCACCGACCCGCTCAAGCCCACGACCGCGATCGTCGAAGACCTGGACGTGGATGGCGTGGCGGAGGTCGCCGTCGAGGACGACCGGCGCTGCCTGTGCCTGCTCAACATGGTCCACAAGGGCGAGGTCGACGACGAGCTCGCCGACGAAGTGCGTGAAGAGTGCTCCCGCTTTGGCGCCGTCGACCGCGTCGACGTGCAGGAGCTGGGCGACCACGTGCGCGTGTTTGTCGTGTTCAAGGAACCGTCCGGCGCCCAGGCCGCTCAGCGCGCGATGCACGGCCGCTTCTTTGGCGGCAACCAGGTGCGCGCGGCGTTCTACCCGCTCGCGCAGCTCGCGCAGCGGCGGTATCAGGCGGCCTTGCTCCCGTGAACACGAGACACGAAGGCTGTCCCAGAGGTGAGACCCCGAGGCATGGCGACACGTGTCAAAATATATAATCCAACTTGTTGTTTGTGTTCGTCTCGCTCCCATCCCTCCTCAGTCACAGCGGTGGGTCTTGGCGAGCTCGAGCACGTAGCGGCCGATCTTGTACTTTTCCGACTCCTTCTCGGCCTCCTCCTGGTGAAAGAACGATCCCGACGCGAGGGCCGTGAGCCCTCTCCACAGCCAGGCCAACCCAAATATTCTCATTCGTACGTACGTATTTCCAGCCGAGGTGGTTCCAGCACGTGTTGCAGTACACGTCCACGACGACGTGGAGCCCAGTCATGAGGTTACGCTCCACGGGTGGCCCCACGGTCACGTTGATGGCCGTCTCGAAGAGGTACGCCTTGCCCGTGCGGCCCTGGAAGTTCTGATAACAAAACCACGACCCAGTGAGGAGACGCCGTGAGGATGGAAGACGGGGCTGGCGTGTGATACCTTGGAGACGATGTCCTCGGCCGTGGCCAAGTGGGTCTTACAGTCGCGGCACCGGAAGACCTTGGCGCTGTCCAGGTAGATCTTGAACACGCGGCCCATTCCGCTTTCTCACTCTCGATCTGGATGTTCTTTTTCGTCGAGATGTCGCCATGTCGCTTGAGGATATGATGCGTTACAAACCTGCACGGGAAGCAGTGTCGTTAACCTAGTTTCTAACCGATACGTTAGGCCCCGTGCCCTTTGAATTCAAAAAAGTATTGGCGGGTGTTGGGCGGGGCCCAACGCACCAGCTGGCTCAGGACCACTTGGTTTCAGTATACCTTTCGAATTTCAAACCGACCAAACCACGTCGCCCCTCCCTTCAAAACCCTTACAAAGGTCGGAAATCCATCGAGGTCATCCCGCATTGCGCTTTCGCTCGCATTTCTCAAGTCAACCAAAAAACCCCGCTTCAATTCCTTGCCGGGACGGACCACCCCACCTCGTGACCGACCGCCATGGACGCCACCAGGGGCGTCGCCCCCGTCCCCAAGCGCAAGCGCGGCGCGCTCCAGGACATCAGCAACCGCGCCACGCTCCACGCGACCGCCGCCAAGAAACCGCTCGCCGTGGGGGCCAAGCCCTCGGGGACAAAGCCCTCGGGGACTAAGCCCCTGGCGCGTGGCGTCAAGCGGAGCGCGAGCCACCTGAGCCAGACGACGGCGACGGCGACCGCGAACGTGCGCACTGTGCGGGGCGCCCACGCGACGGCCAAGCGCCGCCGCGAGACCGCGGCCGAGGGCAAAGTGCAGACCAAGCTGCTGTCGTTCAAGTCGATCGCGCCGCGCCGGGCCGCGCCGTTGCCATCGGTGGACGAGGAGACAAAGAGCGAGGACAAGGTGAAGAAGGAGGAACAGGAGGAGAAGGAGAAGGACGAGCCCAAGGCAGACCCCGATGCAGCCCAGGTGGGGGACATTGGTGGGGCCGTGGACCCGGAGATGGAGTGCCACGAGACGCTCAAGCCCGAGCCCAGCCAGCCCGAGCCGACGCCGTCGGCCGCGATCACAGCTGCCGAGGCAAAAATCCAGCCACAGCCGACGCCCGTCGAACCATCCCAGCCTGTGGCGACGAGACCACCGGCCAAGCGACCTGTCCCGCCGTACCAACCTCGACCATACGTGTTCAAGTTTGACCACAGAGGTGCGTCGTGTGGGTTCTGTGGAGAGTGGGCCACCACAGAGGCACTGATCGGTCGCTCTTTTTTGTGTGTGTGCGTGTTCTGGGGCCGTCACAGACTCTGGATTCGATGAGGAAACGTACAGAGCGCAGATCCGCGATATCGACGAGCCGTTCCTGAATTCAGCTATCCACTGTGTCAACATCGTGCGCGACATGGATCGTTTCCACCGACAGCATGAGGAAAAATACCACCCGACGCCAGACTACATTGGCAACGTTCAGCTCGACATCAATGAGAAAATGCGAACGATCCTCATCGACTGGCTGGTCGAAGTCGGCGAAGAATATGAGCTCGACTCCCAAACGTTCCACAAGACCGTCAACCTCGTGGACCGATGTCTCGCCAAATTCAAGATTAACCGCAAACAGTTTCAGCTGCTCGGCTGTGCATGCATGATGATCGCAGCCAAGTTTGAAGAAGTCTACGGACCCAACGTCGACGAGTTTGTTTACATCTCGGACCAGACGTACACATCAGAAGAGGTATGTGACGTACTGAACGTGGTGGGGAGCATGGCGACTCATGGTTCTGATGCTGGTTGGTTGTGCTTGACTGCAGATGCTTGAGATGGAGATGAAAGTCCTCCAAGCACTTGAATATCGTATAGCGTCCACCACGTGCCACGGATTCCTGCCTCGCTTCACGCGTGCTGGTTGCAACACCGACGTGCAGAAATCCCTCGTTCAGGTGTGTATTCCCTGCGCATCTGAAATCTGACGAGTCCACAGAGGCACTGATTGTTGCTCTCTACCATCTAGTATTTGTGTGACTTCGCGATGCTCTACTACCACATGCTTGAGTACCGCCCATCGATGCTTGCCGCGGCTGCTGTGTATTTATCGCGTCTCATGACCAACGAAGAACAACCGTGGACACCCACGCTTCACCACATTACCCGGTTCAACGCGTGGGAGCTAAAGGATTGCGTGATGGACCTGTCTCGCCTGCACCAAGCCGAGTGCGAGATCGTGGAGACCCAGCGTGACAAGGCCAAAGCAGTCAGCGAGAAGTATGTGTCTGATAAGTTTCACGGCGTCAGTGCGACGCCGTCCGTCGACGAAGCTGTGCTCGAGCAGTCGTTCCTCGCGTACGAGCAGCCGCTGTATATGCGTCGCAAGCTCAAGCAAGAGGCGGCGTTGCCAGAGAAGAGTGGCGGTGAGGAATAGTTGATTCCCCACCCCATACCCCCATCATTAGTGCCATTAGTAGAGACAATAAAACCGCAAAACACCACGCAGAGAAAGAGACGCCTCGTGTTGAGCTGAATCACTCGCAGTGGAAAGATTGGAAGCGAGTGGGATGGTGGCCTGGTCCCCCACATTCGTCGTTGAGAGATGGCTACACCTCTCTCCACGAATATCCTCCCACGGTTGCACGATCGCATCGATGGAGGAAACCTCTCGAACGTGATCCACTTTCGTCTTTTCATTGGCTAAAATATGTTTTCTTCACGTATGATTGGTCCAAATGGCATCCAGCGGGTTCATCTCAGGCGCGAAACGGCCTGCAACACACACACACACAAAAAGAAGCCCTCCACCATCCCATCGGCGTCGCCTCCTCCAAGCGCCAGCCCCCAGCGTCCCTCTGGCCCTCCCCAAGCGGAGGCCGCTGTGTCACTATCTGATCCCCTCCCCTCCCCTCCTCCTCCTCCCGATCCCCCCTTCCCCATGCGGCCGTCCCGTCGCGCGCTGCGCGTGCTCACGCTGCTGACGCTGGCGCTGGGCGTGGCGCTGCTGGCGCTGGGCGTGCGGGTCTCGCTGGTCGCGCATCTCCACGCGAGCGCCGCGGCGCTGGCCGGCGTCGGCTTTGGCGTCGCGCTGCTCTCGCTCGTGGGCTTTGTCGGCGCCGGCCGCGACAAGTCGGCGCTGCTGTTGGCCTACTTTTTTCTCAACTTTGCGCTGCTCGCGGCGCTGTTCGTGGCCGCGTTCGCGGCGCTCGCGTTCCAGGACGCGCTCGTCGCGTGGCTCAAGCACCACTGGTCGGCGCCCGTGCTCGCCTACTTGCGCACGCGCGCGTGCTGCCGCGACGGCTTTGAGCCGACGGCCCAGTACGTGCGCGGCCAGTTCGCGCTGCTCGGCGCGCTCGGGCTCGCCGCGCTCGCGCTCGTGCTGCTCGCCATGTACTGCGTCGTGCGCATCGTGACCGTGCCGATCGTCATGAAGAGCCTGCTCACCGTGCTCAACGCCGTGTTCTTTGCGCTCGGCGCCGCGCTCGTGGGCGTCGGCGCGGCCGTCAAGTCGCGGGGCGAGCTCTCGGCCGGCCAGCACTGGATCGCGCTCGTGTTTCTCGTGGCCGGCACGCTGCTCGCGGCGCTCGCGGGCGTCGGCGTCGTCGGCGCGCGCGCCAAGAGCCGCTCCATGCTCCTCCTCGTACGGCAACGTCGCTTTCTATCCTTTTTTTCGGCCTAGGCCCTCCCGCTGACACTGACCACATTTTTGGATACACTTTGTAGTACATTGTCGGCATCGGCGCGTGCCTCGTGGCGCTGCTCGTGTGCGCGTGCGCGGCGTTTTCGTTCTCGGACAAGCTCGCGCGTGACTACGGGACGCAGGCCCACACCGAGACGCTCGCGTGCGACATATCGCTGCCCGGGTGTACCAACTGTACGTCCACCGACGTGTGCACGGGCGTGAGCCACGACGCCGCGCTCGACGCGTGGTACGCGTGCGACGCCCCGGCCAAGTGCGACAAGCCCGGCTACACGCTGCTGGTCTCGGCGCCCAAGGACCAAGGCTACGAGGCCAACGACATCGCCGAGTGCGGCCGCTGCCCCGAGTGGTCCCGCGGCGACGTCCACGCGTACCTCAAGAGCGGGCTCGAGCTGCTCGGCCTGAGCGCCGCGATCGTCTGCTTCTTCATCCTCGTGGGCTTTGGCGCCGCGCTCATCCTGCGCCGCTCGCTCGCCGGCTACCAAACCGACTCCATTTAAAACCACCAAAACCCGTTTGTCCCACCACGTTTCTTCCCTATTGTTTCAAATAACACTTCGTACAACTCACGCTGCCCTTGTCAGCGCCGTGAGCTTGGCCTCGAGCGCGCGGGCCGCTTCCTCCGCTTCGTCCCGTGCAGCAAATGCCATTTGTGCCGCGTACCGCGCGGCCTCCTCGCTCTCCTTGGACTGGGCCAGCACGAGCTGCTGGTCAGCGACTTCGCGCTCCAACGCCGTGAGCTGTTCGAGTCGGTCGGCAGCTAGCGACTCGCTCGCAGCCAGCTTCGCGGCCAGCTCCGCCGTGGCCTCCTCACGTCCCTGCGAGTGGGCGGCCGTGATCGCGGCCTCATGCTCGCTCGCGAGCCGTGCCGAGGCCGCTTCAAACTCTTGTCGGACAAGCGCGATCGCGGTGCGCTGCGCCGCCTCGGCCTCGTGCTGCTGCGATTCCAGCTGGGCACGCACCGCCGCGAGCTCGGCCTGAAGCGCCACGAGCGACTCGTTCTGATCCTTGGCGATCGTCTCGGCGCGCGCGAGCTGTTGTTGCAGCGACTCATTCTCCGCGTCCACGGCCTTCTTGGCGAGTTTCAATGCCTCGAACTCGGCCAACACCATCGACGTCTCGGCCTGGTTCTCGGTCTTGTCACTGGCGACCACGGTGTCGTCCGCCACTGTTGTCGAGTACGAGGCCTCGGTTTCCTTCTTGGGGGAACGCACGGGCGAGGGGGATCGCGATCGGCGCGGCGGGACCGCGTCGCAGGATGACGACAGTCGGCGGCGCGCGACCGCCTCGTGGGTGAGCTCGCCCGACACTTCGACGATCACGTCGTGGTCCGGAAAGGACTCGACAACATGGTTGGCAAATTCCTCATCGTGGTCCTCGTCTTCCACAGCGTGGGTGCTGACCTCCTCAACTGGCACCTCCACCGACGGCGTGGCACTAGTAAGCGCGGCTTCCGATGGCACGGCCACAGGCTCCGGCTCGTCGGCGATGGCAGCAACAATAGGCTCCTCGGCGATTTCGGTCTCAGCCACCACCTGGACCTCAGCTGGTGCGTCGTTGTCAGTTTCCACTTCAACTTCCTCGATGCTCACAGCCGACGTCGTTGTGATAGTTGTGTCCAGCTCTTCATCTTCGTAGGGCTTGACATCCTCCTCTTCTTCCTCGTCATCGTCTTGCGCGACCTCATCGTCGTCTTGCTCGACCGCATCGTCGCCCTCGTCCTTGTCCTCCGATTCTACAGGGGGATCGACAGACACCGCCGAGACAGCAGATAGGGGCACTTCCTCGTTGTCCTCCTCCTCCGAGGCTGACCCGGTCGGACTCTCCACCGCCGCGAGGAATGCAAGCAACTTGTTCGACTTCTGCGGGGACGGCGCACGCTCGGGGGCTGCAGCCTCCTCCTCAACGACCACAGCAGCTGGCACGACAACCTCCTCTACGGACGCTTCATCCTCCACAGACTTCGCATCCTCTGTGGGCTCGCTCGATACGTCACCGCGCTCGACTCGTGGCGCCGGCGCCGGCGGAGCGACGACAACCTTTTGCATGAATGCCAAGAGAGCCGACGGCTTGTTGCTCGCCACGGCCGGTTCCGCGGGGGTCTCCACAGCCGACGCGACAGGCGCTTCGTTGTTCTCCACCACCGCTGGGACGGAGGGCTCGTCATGGTGGTCTGCGGGGGCTTCAGGCACGACGTCGCGCTCGACGCGCGGGGCTGGCTTGGGCGCTGAGACGGGCACCTTTTGCATAAAGGCCGCAAACGCCGCAACCTTGGTGGGCGCCGCGGCCGGCGTCGCCTTCTTCGTGGGGGCCTGGACGGGCTTCTTGGCCTCTTCCGTGCCCGGGATCGGGAACGCGAATCGGCGCTCGGGCTTGGCCTCGATGGGCGGCGGCACGTCGTTCTCGACGGTGCTCAAGAACGCCGAGAGCTTGGTCACCACCTTCTTCTTGGGGGCGGGCGCCGCGGCGCCCACGGCCTTGCCAAACACGCCCGGGATCTTGAGCTTGCCCGTGCTCTTCTTCTTGGACGGCGCCTCTGGCTCGGCTGGCTTGGGGGCCGGCTCGGGCGTCGGTGCCAGCGTCTTGGCAAATGCCGCGAGCTTGGACTTGGGCGAGTTGGACACGGGCTCTTCCGGTACGGGTGGCGCCGGCTCTTCCTCGACCGGCGGCGGCGGAGCGCCCGCGTCGGCGCCCGCGCCGGAGAACGCCGCGGGGATGCGCAGCTTGGACACGGACCGCTTGACGCTCTCGCTCTTGGCGGCGTCCTCGAGCGACGTCGAGCGGCCAAACACGGGCGGGATCTCGAGCTTGGACACGTTCTTGATCATCTCGTCCGACAGATCCACGGCGTCGCGGTTGGGCGTCGTGCTCGCGACCTCGGGCTCGTGTGGGTCCTGCGTTTGTGGTGGCGGCGTTTCCTCCTCGACGGCCGCGGTCGGCTCCTCGGGCGTCGGAACGGAGACCGTCGCGAGCGCCGCAAACGCGCCCGGCAGCTTGAGCTTGGCCACGGAGCCGCGCGGCGACCGGCTGCTGCTCCCGCTGCTGACGCTGCGCGCGCGCGTGTCGACGGCGTCGCCGGCATCGTCGCTCGTGATCGACGCCGACGACGCGTGGCGGGAGCTCGCCGTGCTGCCCGTGAGGCTCGCGCCCGAGAGCCGCGCCGAGAGCGACGTGGACCGCTCGACCACGGGCGGCGGCGCCGACGGTGGCGCCGACGGCACCTTGGTGAGGAACGCGCTGAGCTTGTTGGCCGACGCGACCGACACCAGCGGAGGCGACGGGGTCTCGTCGTCCTCCTGGTTATTGGTCTCGTGGTCCTCGGTCTTGGGGTCGTGGGGCTGCTCGCTCTCGTGGGTCTCGTCCTCCTCGTGGTTGTTCTCCTGCGGTTCGAGCAGAGTGTTCTTGGCGGATAGTTCTGGCCGGAACCGCGCGCGGAGCGCGTCGACGCACGCGAGCACGGCGTCGGCGTTCTGCTCGTCGAGCAGCTGCACGGCCGTGAACACGAGATGTTCTTCCAACTTGGCGGTCGCGCGACACCAGCGGATGAAGAAATGGATCCGCTCGAGCGAGTGGAACGTCGAGAGCTGGTGCATGGCCTTGGCGATCGGCTTGGGCATGGCCAGCGCGTCGGCGCCGCCCGAGAGCGCGGCCGCGAGGTGGCACAGCGCGCGGCCATCGCGCAGGAACGCGCAGAGCGACGCGTCGTCGGTGACGTCGGGCAGCAACGCGTCGCCGCCGACCTCGTGCCGGATCCACGCGATGGCGGCCGGCTCGGACGTTGTCGCCGTCATGCTGGTTCTGAGTGGAACGAAGATTTTTTGGGTCTGTGGGGACCCAGTGGTTTTTGGTGGGGAAGTGGGGGGGAACGTGGACGAGAGCTTGCGGAACGACCACCTCGTCGCCGGACCAAAAAGTTGCGAACTGGGCCTTTTTGCCGCAGAACGGTTCTGCGTGGAACACAAATGTGAGGGTGGGGCGATGTCGCCTGGTTGGGTGTGAGTTACGATGTCAACCGACGCTCTCTGGCGCGTCGCAAGGCGGCATGGGAACCCGGTTCTCCCCTTCGTGAGAGCTGCTAAATCAGTACAGGCGATCACACGTCCAGCGTGTCGTCGCCTCGTGGCCGCTGAGTTGTGCAGTCATGCTACTCGCACCACACCACGCGCACACCACATTTTCCCGGAATAAGAATAAAACCTCGTTTTAATTTAAGTTCGGTTTGCACCGACCATCACTCCGAACATGCCCACTAAGTGCGTTCGGTTCGCGCCGCTCCCCCCCTGTTCCTCCCCCCTCGCTCACTCTCACTTTGGCTCAGTGGTGGGGAAAAACCAACATGGCGTGGGACGACTCGGACAACGAGCACGACGACCGCCTCGACGACGGCGGCCTCGGGCTCCACGCGGGCGCGAGCGTCTCGCAGGAGGATGCCTGGGCCGTCATCTCGGCCTACTTTGAGGAGAAAGGCCTCGTGCGCCAGCAGCTCGACTCGTTCGACGAGTTCATCCAGAACACGATGCAGGAGCTCGTGGACGACTCGCGGTCGATCCGGATCAACCCCGAGTCGCAGTACAACCCCGGGCAGGCCAAGGCCAACACGGACACGATCTACCAGATCTCGTTCGGCCAGATCTACCTCTCCAAGCCCACGATGACCGAGGCCGACGGCTCCACGAGCGTCATGTTCCCGCACGAGGCGCGCCTGCGCAACCTCACGTACGCCGCGCCGCTCTACGTCGACGTGGTCTGCCAAAAGTACCACGCGCCCGCGACCGGACCGGCGAACCTGGACGACATGGACCCGTACGAACAAGTCGAAACGCCCAAGGAATTCATCGGCATGGTGCCCATCATGCTGCGCTCGCAGTACTGCGTGCTCACGAACAAGACCGACAAGGAGCTCACGGAGCTCAACGAGTGCGTGTACGACCAGGGCGGCTACTTTGTGATCAACGGCAGTGAGAAGGTGCTCATCGCGCAGGAGCGCATGAGCAACAACCACGTCTACTGCTTCCGCAAGAGCGGCACGTCCAAGTACAGCTGGGTCTGCGAGACCCGATCCCACGTCGAGCACGGCGTGCGCCCGACCTCGACCATGTACGTCCAGATGTACCAGCGCAGCGGCGGCAAGAGCGCCATCACGGGCAACCAGATCCGCGCCGTGATCCCGTACATCCGCCAGGATATCCCGGTCGTGATCATTTTCCGCGCGCTCGGGTTTGTCGCTGACCGTGAGATTCTGGAACACATTTGTTACGACTTTTCCGACGCAGAGCTCATGGAGCGCTTCAAGCCGTCGCTTGAGGAGGCCTTCGTGATCCAGGAACAGGAAGTCGCGTTGGATTTCATTGGCCGTCGAGGCAGCGCCATTAACGTGAGCAAGGCCGACCGTATCCGGTACGCACAGGAGATTCTCCAGAAGGAGATGTTGCCCCATGTGGGTGTGGAGGACCACAACGAGACCAAGAAGGCCTACTTCCTCGGCTACGTCGTGCACAAGCTGCTCATGTGCTCCCTCGGCCGTATCGGTGAGGATGATCGTGACCACTACGGAAACAAGCGTCTCGATCTTGCAGGCCCGCTGCTTGGTGGTCTCTTCCGTGTGCTCTTCAAGAAGCTGACCAAGGATGTCAAGTCGTTCTTGCAAAAGTGTGTCGACAACGGCAAGGACTTCAACCTCACCTTGGCGATCCGTTCGCGCACGATCACCAACGGTCTGCGCTACTCGCTTGCGACGGGTAACTGGGGTATGCAGAAGACGGCTTCCAAGGCCGGTGTCTCTCAGGTGCTGAACCGATTGACATACGCATCGTCGCTTTCGCACTTGCGTCGTCTCAACACGCCTCTTGGTCGTGAGGGCAAGCAGGCTCAGCCTCGCCAGTTGCACAACACACATTGGGGTATGATTTGTCCTGCCGAAACACCGGAGGGTCAGGCCGTCGGTCTCGTGAAGAACTTGGCTTTGATGGCGTATATCTCGGTCGGTTCGCCCCAGGCACCAATTCTCGAGTTCCTCGAAGAATGGGCGACAGAGAACCTGGAGGAAATCAAACCGCAGATCATCCCTCACGCGACCAAGATTTTCGTCAACGGTAACTGGGTTGGTGTCCACCGTGAACCCAATGAGCTTGTCCGCACGCTCCGCTCGCTCCGTCGTTGTGTCGACATTGACGCGGAAGTGTCTGTCATTCGCGATCTGATGAACAAGGAACTTCGTATTTATACCGATGCCGGTCGCGTGTGCCGTCCTCTGTTCATCGTCGAAGACAACCAGCTCTTGCTGCAGAAGGAGCAAGTTGTGAAGCTTCAGAACCACAAGCAAACCAACTACAGATGGCACAACCTGCTCACAGACGGTGTTGTCGAGCTGATCGATACCGAAGAAGAAGAAGTGTGTATGATCGCCATGGAACCGAAGGACGTTGGCACCGGTTCCAACCCTTACACGCATTGCGAGATTCATCCGTCGATGATTCTCGGTATTTGTGCCAGTATTATTCCGTTCCCGGATCACAACCAGTCGCCGCGTAACACCTACCAGTCGGCCATGGGTAAGCAAGCTATGGGCATTTACTCATCGAACTTCCGTGCGCGTATGGATACTATGGCAAACGTGCTCAACTACCCGCAAAAGCCCCTTGTGACGACCCGTGCCATGGAGTATTTGCACTTCCGAGAGCTACCATCGGGTATCAACGCGATTGTCGGCATTGCGACCTACACGGGTTACAACCAGGAAGATTCGTTGATTATGAACCAGAGCGCTATCGATCGTGGCTTTTTCCGATCCACGTTCTATCGCTGCTACGTCGACCAAGAGCGTAACAAGAGCCCGAGCGGAGGCATCGGTGGCGCTTGCGAAGAATTTGAGAAGCCCGGCCGTGATAACTGCCTTGGCCTGCGTCACGGCAGCTACCACAAGCTTGATGCTGATGGCCTTGTGGCCCCTGGTACGCGTGTCAGTGGTAATGATATCATCATTGGCAAGACCTCGCCGCTGCCTGTCTCGGAAGATTCATCGCTCGAGCAGCGTTTCATGAAGAGAGACGCCAGTACGTCGCTTCGTTCGCACGAAAACGGTATCATCGATACGGTCATGCTGACGACCAATGCCGACGGCTTCAAGTTCACGAAGGTGCGATTCCGCAACATCCGTATCCCGCAAATCGGTGACAAGTTCGCGTCTCGTCACGGACAGAAGGGTACGATTGGTATGACGTACCGCCAAGAAGACATGCCGTTCACATGCGAAGGTATTACTCCCGATATCATCGTGAACCCGCACGCCATTCCGTCGCGTATGACAGTCGGTCACTTGGTCGAGTGTTTGCTCGGCAAGGTTTCGTCCCAGACCGGTGACGAAGGTGATGCGACTCCGTTTACGGATGTGACGGTGCAGGCCATCGCCGACACGTTGCACAACCTTGGTTACCAACGTCACGGTAACGAAGTGCTGTACAGTGGCCACACGGGTCGCCGTCTGACAGCGCAGATTTTCATCGGTCCGACGTTCTACCAGCGCTTGAAGCACATGGTCGACGACAAGATCCACTCGCGTTCGCGTGGTCCCGTGACCATGTTGACGCGTCAGCCCATGGAAGGTCGTGCGCGTGAAGGTGGTTTGCGTATGGGTGAGATGGAGCGCGATTGTTTGATCTCGCACGGCTCTGCCAACTTCCTCATGGATCGACTCTTCGCCAACTCGGACGCGTACCGAGTCCACGTGTGCGACATCTGCGGCATCATCGCGATCGCCAACTTGCGGAAGATGACTTTTGAGTGCCGCACGTGCCGTAACAAGACGCAGATCTCGCAGGTGCACATCCCGTACGCATGCAAGCTGCTCTTCCAGGAGCTCATGTCGATGTCGATCGCGCCGCGTCTGTTCACGCTGGGCAACCCGAACGCGCCCAAGGTCCGCTAAGACCTGGACGCCGGGACGGTGGCGAGCACGGAAGAGGTCACGATGAAGAAATGCAACTTTGACCGCGTGTATACCATTTTTTTCCCTTTTTTTCCTTTTTTTCTCCTCGTTCGTTTGAACCTCTTCACATGGGACGGTCACGAAGATCCCTCCACCAGGAAAACTTTTCAAAAAACCTTTGTAAATGCAAAACGAATGGACGTGATTTGCCTCCCATTTTGAGACGGTCATGGGTTTTTGTAGCCATCTCATCAGACACGGACAGCAAGGTCTCAGCTGCGACATGGCCGCCGACTAAGATCCCGCGTCCCAGACGCCTCGTTGTTTTTTCTGTTGTTTCGTGTATTCAAAGAGAATCAAAGCAGCGCGCCACGTGGCGAAAGCGCGCTTCTAATACGCCATATCCAAACGCATGCACTTCCGGTATCCACAATCGCAACCGCAGCCCCAGTCCGTCGCTGTCTACTCCGACTTCATCTTCTTCTTCTCGTCGGCCGAGAGCGTGTTGCGCTTGACGCGGCTGAAGGCGCCGATGTTGGGGTTGAAGATGTACTCGACGAGCACCCAGGTCCACGACTTGTGCTGCGGGAGGTTCTCGTAAAACTCGGGCGCGATCTCGCGGACCTTGTGGAGGCGCGAGCCGGGCACGTACGGGAAGTCGTGGTGCTCGTTGTGGTAGCCCACGTTGAACGTGAGCCAGTTGAGGATGCCGTAGTACGAGTACGTCTCGTAGCCGAGGATGAAGACGTAGTGCTCGGCGATGAAGTGGCCCGCGACCGGGTGGAGCCCCGAGCCCAGCAGCGAGCCGAAGAGCAGGTAGAAGAGCCCCCACGGACCGGCGGCCACGTAGATGAACACGTTGAACGACACACACGCGATCCAGTTGTAGAGCTCCCAGACGCCCGGCGCCTTGGGGTTGACGATCATCGGGCGGAAGCTGTAGAACAGCACCTGGAAGAACACGAAGAAGAGCTTGGCGAGCGTGTTGTTGAAGATCTTGCCCTCGAGCGTCGTGGGCAGGTCGACGTCGATGCCGTCCTCGCCCTGGTAGCGGTGGTGCTCCATGTGGTAGCGCTTGAACGAGACCGACGACGGCACGCCGATGGGCAGGTTGGCAAAGATGCTAAAGACCTTGTTGGGGAACACGCGCTTGAAGCCGAGGTTGTGCGACAGCTCGTGCATCGCGAGCATCATGGCGTGGTTGCACGTGCCGCCGATAAAGTAGGCCAGCGCGATGTACTTGGGCCAGCTCAGCGTCGGCGCCAGGAACGCGCAGTACGTCTGGAGCGCCACGACCGCGACGACGACGTACTTGGTGCGCCAGTCGTGGCCAAACAGCTCCTTGATCTGCGGGTACTTGGCCAGGATGAGCTTGCGGCGCGTCGCGTGGGGCTCGTCCGTGCCGACCCAGTGGAACTCGGCCGGGTTCTCAAACGCCTTGACGAACTTGGGCTTGAGCTCCGGGTGGACCATGGGGTTCTCGCTCGCGGCCGCGGCCTCGCCCTTGGTGTTGGCCTTGCACATGATGGATGGATGGATACCCTTTCCGGAAAAAGTTTGCTGGACGGCGCTGGACAAGTTGGGACCGAGTCCGGAGAAAGGTGGCGAGCGCGGCGGGGGACTGCGAAATACGAAGTGGCGCGTTGTTGGTTGTCCGGACGCCACCGCTGCGCCGCGGATTGGATTCGCTCTGCCAGAGGGAACACATCCCCCCCCCCCCC
>JAADVT010000217.1:0-38586 GCA_023335895.1 Pythium rishiriense
ATTGCGCTGAGCAATCAACTTGGCTCTCAAGTGAACGTAACTGCTTCATCTCCCGTGAAAATGGATTCGGCAACTGTCTGCATTTCCCATGCATGCTTCGTTCTGATTGGACAAGTATACCTGTGCGAAATGATTGTCCTTGGAGCACGGCTCGGAAGATGACGATCGCGTAACCAAGCACGTCGAGACGACTACTGTACCGCAGCTCGACGGGCACAAGGAGAACGCCGAGTGTGCCCACGTCGTTGTCTTGGGGCTGCAGCTGGAGTTCATTGAGCGCAATGGACGGCGTTGAAACTCTCGGGGTGTGCATCAACGATGCTCGCTGATGTAGTTTGCTCAGTGATCTCGTGGTCATTCCGGTTCACGTAGATTGCTATTGGTGGCACACGAGCTGGCGCGATCCACATGGCGGTGAGGACTCATAGAATTGGGCATAGAACCAAATTGTCCAAGCATGGTTCCATGCTTGACATCGCGGTACCGTACTAATTTAGCAGATCTAGGACTGCGTTTCTAGGTTCGGTCGAACTTAGTAGCTTGCCTTCCACCCCATCGAACCACCTTTTCCAAAGAGAACACACACGACATGGCGTCGATGGCAACCCAGGGCCGGCGGGGGAATGTGCGTCCATATGAGAGGTGGTTACTCGATCCCCCGGACGATGCGGCTGACGTAACTATGCTCTCTTTCCTTGTGACTGTAGGCACGTCTCCCGCCCGAGGTAAACCGCGTCTTGTACGTGCGCAACCTGCCGTTCAAAATCTCGTCTGAGGAGATGTACGACATTTTCGGCAAGTACGGCGCGATCCGGCAGATCCGCCTGGGCGTGAACAACGATACGCGCGGCACAGCATTCGTTGTGTACGAGGACATCTATGACGCCAAGAACGCCGTCGACCACCTCTCGGGCTTTAACGTTGGTGGGCGGTATTTAATCGTGCTCTACTACCAGCCCAACAAGATGCAGACCAAGAAGACTGCCGGCAGCGCCGCCGCTGAGATCGAGAAGCAGAAGCAGGAACTGCAGCAACTCAAGCAGAAATATGGCGTGGAGTAAATGGCAAGATAAACGCGCGGATGGGAGAATACAATAAACGAAAGACCTACATGTTCCGAGACCATCGAATGTGGCAAATTTTGTGGAAAAGCGCGAGGGTTCATAGACACCAGTATCCGCACGATCGATGCCTAAACGGTTGCTTTAGTGTCCGCCCGCGAGTGGATAGCGAAGGACTGCAGCGATCGACATCTTTGGAAAGGTTCGGGAACTAAAGAATTCAGCGCCATGAATACTCCTAGACACATCATGCAGGAGACCTCATCGTTTTCAAGGTCGATCTGTATTCGAGATTGGTTTGTTCGAGACTGTATCACAATAGGTAAGAAGAGGGATTGAAGCATGGCCACGTCGGGTGGACCGTGGGCCAACATGCGATCACGTTGGCTCCCACCTGGACCGACCACCCACATCGAGCAATGCTGTCATTGGTGTCTGCCTTTCCCATTTACACGACGCCGGCCTCGTTCTTGAGCTTGTCCACCAACTGGTCCACGTCCGCGACCTTGATGCCGGCCTTGCGCACAGCCGGCTCCTTGACCTCGACGACTTCGTGGCGCGGCGTGAGGTCAACACCGAGGCTGTCGGCGGCGAGCACGTCAATCTTCTTCTTCTTGGCCTTCATGATGTTGGGCAGCGTCGCGTAGCGCGGCTCGTTGAGACGCAGGTCGGCCGTGACGACCGCCGGGAGGTTGAGCTTGAGCGTCTCGATGCCCGAGTCGGTCTCGCGCACGACCGTGAGCGCCTCACCGTCGACGGTAATGTCCGAGGCAAACGTGGCCTGGCTCCAGTCGAGCAGGCCGGCGAGCAGCGGGCCGGTCTGGGCAGCGTCCGCGTCGATCGACTGCTTGCCCGTGATCACGAGGTTCGGGCTCTCCTTGGCCACGATCTCCTTGAGCAGCTTGGCGACCGCGAGCGGCTGGAGCTCCTGGTCCGTGCGCAGGTCGGTCTCGATGTGGATGCCGCGGTCGGCGCCCATGGCGAGCGCCGTGCGGATGGTCTCCTGGCTCTGCTTGGGGCCGATCGAGACCGCGATGACCTCGGTCGCGAGCTTCTTCTCCTTGAGGCGGATGGCCTCCTCCACAGCGATCTCGCAGAACGGGTTCATGCTCATCTTGACGTTGTTGAGCTCGACGCCCTTGGGCGCGACGCGGATCTTGACGGCGTAGTCCACCACGCGCTTAACCGGCACCAGGACCTTCATGGTAATATAGGAAGAGAGAGACAGAGAGGGGACCCTACGTTGGCGAATATGCGGAGGATCGCTGTGTGTGATGGCGTGGATGCGGCACGTGCCGTCGACGTTGGGCGACGCACGCGGATCGCACGCAAAAGCCCACGTTCAAGGTGTTTTAAACATTTTCATGCACGCGTATTGGCCATATATTCGTTTGGAGAGTCAACGATTGGCTGGAAATGGCAGGTTGAACTCGTGCGAATCTATGTGCGGCCCCAACGTGGACTCTGTCCCCCCAAAGCTGTAACCCGCGCCAGAGGCCATACGTACCCTGGCCCACGCCGGCTACACTTGGCCCAAAATACCCAAAGTATGTGGCTCACACCAAATGAGGGCAACTCCATTCCAAGTAGACCATCACTCTGTTTCTGAGTCGTGTGATTGGCCCCCCAAGCACCCAATCGCACGAGCAGCTCCTCTCACGGCTGCTGAAACGAACCGCCACCAAAAAAGGTGTTTGCGCCACGAGAACTTGTGACGCAGCGAGCAGGGTTCCCAGTGCCCGGCTGGGTCTCTCTCTTCCCAATGTGAGTGCCTCTGCCATTCCATTCCGCTTCTTGGTCTCCGGTTCGCAAGAGTTCCGCCGTGCGCCGCCGCATCTCTTTGCCTCTCCACACAATGAGCCGTCTCTTGCTGCGCCTGCGCCGCGCGGCCGTTGGCGCTGCGTTGCCGTCGCCACAATGCCGCGCGCTGTCGCTGGCGGCGCCGACGCGGTCGCTGCGGCAGCAGGCGCAACTGGAGGACGAATACCGCGACACGGGCCACGCCGGCGCCGAGTCGGCCACGTACGTGTCGCCCCGGCCGTTTGTGCTGGAGAGCGGCGAGGTGCTGCACGGCGCCGAGGTGGCGTACACGACCTACGGCACGCTCAACGAGAGCAAAGACAACGCGATCGTGCTGTGCCACGCACTCACGGGCCACTCGCTCGTGCACCAATGGTGGGACGCCATCGTCACTCCCGAATGGACCGACAAGTACTTCCTCGTGTGCGCGAACGTGCTCGGATCGTGCTACGGGTCGACGGGTCCAACGTCGATCAACCCGGTGACACAACAGCGCTACGGCGCTGACTTTCCGGCAGTGACCGTGCGCGATGCCGTGCTGCTGCAAAAGCAACTGTTGCAAGAGGGTCTTGGTGTGAAACAAGTGCGGTCCGTGATCGGCGGCTCGATGGGCGGCATGCAGGCGCTCGAGTGGGCATTCCTCGGTGGCCCAGATTTCGTTCGCAGCTTCATTCCTATCGCCAGCAACTCGCACCACACGGCATGGCAGATTGGCGTCAGCGAAGTGCAGCGCCAAGCGATCTTCATGGACCCGCTCTACCAGAACGGCCGGTACGATCCGGCGAATCCGCCGTTCCAGGGCCTCTCGCTTGCCCGCCAGATCGCCATGATCAGCTACCGCACGCACGCCGCTTACCGCGACAAGTACGGCCGTGAACTCATCCCGGACCAACCCAATACCAACACCACGACCACAGCGGGGGCCCGGCACCCTCGCTTCCAAGTGCAGTCGTATCTGGACTACCAAGGCCAGAAATTTTTGTCACGTTTCGACGTCAACTCGTACGTGGCACTGACGCATTTGATGGACACGCATGACGTGGGTCGCGGTCGGGGCGGAGTCGCACGTGCGCTTTCCTCACTGACGCACCAGCCAGCGCTGGTGGTCGGCGTGGAATCCGACGTGCTATACCCGCTCGCCGAGCAGCAAGAGCTCGCCGAGCAACTCCCGAACGCCGCGTTCCACGTTATCGCGTCTCCGAACGGCCACGATGCCTTCCTGCTCGAACAGGAAGCCATCTCGGCACTTGCCGCTGATTTCTTAGACAAGCATGTGAATTAATTACAACCCAACTCTCCCCCTGCCTCCCTGCTGTTATCTTTCGGGACGGACACGGAGGCTTTGCACACCTCAAAAATTTGCTCGTTTCTCCACTCTTCATCACTTGTACAGCAGCGACGAGAGCTGGGTGACACGCTTGTTGGCGTACAGGAATCGCGTTGCTACCTGCTCATTGATGAGCTTCATGACTGCCACGGCCGTATTGGGAGCCTTGGTCTCGACGCTCTCCATTGCCTGCGGACTCAGCCGCAATAACACACAATCGGACGTCGCGACATATTGGTAAAAATCAGCCGTGATTTCGCCGACTGTGTCCGGCGTGATGATAGACCCGGGGCCAATCTTGCGCAGCCGCTCCTTCGCTGTCGTGAACGAGAGCCACTTCGAGTCTTCAGCTGTGAGCTCCGACATGCGCCGTATCCGATGCGGCAGGCCACCCAAACCCTCGGTCGCGCTTAGTGATATCTGTCGAGCAAGCACGCCAGGTAGCGCGCCACTCGTAAACTCGCTCTCGATCATAATGTTGATGTACCCGTAGCAGATAAAGTACGTATCCGTGAGGACGCCGCGGTTATTGAGCAGTGCACCCTTGGATACAATTTGCTTGTCCATGTACGCCGCGAGTGGCAGCAACTTGTTCAGGCGCACAGCTGCCACGCTTTCGCTGTCGCCTTCGATCGCAAAGGCCGTGCTCAACTTGGTCTGCTGGAGCGCGATGAAATGCTCCCAGAGCGCGAGCTGGCTCATGCGCTTCCAGTCGTCGGTGGTGCCGCGCAGCACCGTGCGCAGGTCCATAGGCAGCAGTCGGTTCTCGCATTCTTCGAGCGCGACGTCGATGTTTCCGCTTAAGTAGTGGACCTTGGTCGTGCGCGCCGTGGCGGCTACTGCGGCGGCATTGCGCTTGAGCGCCAACTCGATCGGTGGTTTGAGTCCACAAAAGAAAATCTCAAAGCCGAACCGCTCTGCAAATACCGTGGCCTTTCGAAAGTTGAGCAACGCTGTCGCGTCGAAATTGGGGACGAGCCCAAAGTCAATGATCACGTATTGGAGCTTGGGCATGTCCAGCGAGCGCATGCGCGTTTCAATGCGCTCGAGAATGTTGACGGATGTACCGAAAAACAGGTAGCCCTGTAGACGGAGCACAAATACAGCATTGCCGTGGCCGTCCAGGTACGCGAGCTGGTCAGCCGTGCGGTCCACAGAGCTACGCGTTAGCTGGCCCGTGGTCTCGTGGTGCACACAGCCCACTTCATGGATGCGGTAGATCAGATCGATCATCGAGATGATCACACCAAGTCCGACAGCCTGGAGCATCCCGAGAACAAGAAAACTCACAGTGATGAGGATCACGATGGCCTTCTCGAACTGCTTGAGAAACGCAAACGGCGCGACGAAATAGGCTTCAAGAAAATGGAGACCGACGCTGAGGATAAGCCCGCCAAACACGAACTTCGGAACGTACTGGAGCAAGCGGATGCCGAGCACCCACATGACAAGAAGAAGCGCCGAGCACACAAGCGCTGGGACTTTTTCGTGGGCCTCGAACTGCTTCATGATACCCATAGCCGAGAGGTAGTGGCAGCCGCCGCAGCACCCGAGCAGCCCACTCACAATGTTAGCGACACCAATCACGCGCATTTCGTTATCGGGTGAAATATCACGGCCGAAGAGCGTCGAGAGCGAGGTAGTGGACACGCTATACTTGAGTGCGCCCAAAATCACGAGCGACACAAGATAGCCAAAGCACTCGAAGACGAGTACATGCCAGCAAACCATGCTCAAATCGATCTTGGCCCACGGGTACCACATCGGTGTGGCCGCGACGACGTCCGCTGGCCACGCAAACAACCAACCAGCGGCTTCTAGTTCGTGCATTTTCCACCCCGCGATATTGCGCGCGATTATGTGGAAGCCCGAGAGCGACGCAACGAGCAGGCACGGGAACGAGATCGCGACAGGCACGCGAAGGTGCTGGCCGAGGCGGGCAAGCCCTGCAAAGAGAATTGCCGGCCACACGAGGAATTGCTGCTCCCAGGTGAAAAACTGCGTCGAGAGGATCTCCTCCGCGGCCATGTGGATGCCATTATGCATGAGCTCGGCGCCAATGCCCGAAAGAAAGCCTGCGATGACCGGGTATGGCATGTAGTTCGCGATCGATGTGACGCGTAACATGCCCATGAGCAGAAAGACGAAGCCGAGGATCAACGACACGAGTGCGACCATGACCACAGTGGTGGGAACGACACGTTCCATGTCGCCATCCAAGTGGCTCGTGATCTTTTCGGCCATGGTACCCATCACCGGAACGCTGCACAGTAAAAAGGCAGATCCAAAATAAAAACATGATGAGTGCTGAGGGTGAGTTTGGGCATTGCACGCGATGCCACGTACACAAAGACGTCGATCGCCCCGAGCGTCCACGGCGCTCGGCTCTTCCAGGCGAGGACCACGCCTAGCACGGCCGTGCCGATAAAGTTCATGTCGATAAAATGCGCAATGTAGGGTGCGAGCGGTGTTCCGTGGCCCACGACCACGCTTGCGCACGACACTGCGAGCGTTGACGACAGCAAAAACGCGATGATGCCCGAGGTCAGGTTGACCATGACCTCGAGCACTCGCTCCTGGAGGCGCTCGCGCATGGACCCGTCGGGCATGAGCGACGCCACGGCGGCCTCATCACGCGCCCGCTGGAACTTGAGGCTCTCTTCACGGAGCAACGCGCGCGTCTCGGCCGACGTCGCCGTGGAGCCGGCGAGTTTCTTGAGTTTTTTCCGCTGCGCATAGCTGCCGTCCAAGTCTTTGGACGACCCGACTTGGTAGCTTTGCACGCGCCGCATGAGCGACCCCGACGGCGTCAGCTGCGCCGGCTCGGGCGTCGGCAGCGGGGAGTTGTCGAGACCAAACTCAATGTCGCCCATGAAGAGCAGCTGGTAGGACGAGCGCGGCGACAGCGACTGCGCCGAGGTCGCGCGTACGGAGCGCAGACGCGAGGCGGACGCCGACTCGGACGCCGAGAGGTCGCGCATCTCGACCACGGCGGCGCCGCGCTCGAGCGGAAGCGCGTCGATCTCCATGGCGGGTCTTGCTTGTCACGAACGACTGGACTGGAGGGGTATTGTTGGCGACTGAGACGGAGGGGTGAAGGAGGTGGTGGCAGACAGAGGAGGAGGAGGAGGACCAGGCTCGTATTGTCGCACGTCACCAGCGGACGACAGGCCGGGGCCGATGGGGAAGTTTCGCCTCAACTGACGTCGCGACGAAAATGGTATTTGGCCGTTTCTGTGCCCGCGCAAATCGGGGCAACACGTGGAACATGAAGAGATCTGAGACTGATGAGTCCGTGATCTGGTTTCTTGTTTTGGTGGTGGTCCCGTTTGAATATGGCATAGAATATGTCAATCGTTAAATCGTGAAACCCGAATATGTAGGATTTGGTCCCGCCATATGGTCCTGTTGAAGTTCCGTGCGAGAAATATGTAATCACACCAGCCATCTCAAAAAGACCCCTGTTCTTCCAGCCTCCATCAATCGCCTGGTGACTGCTGGAAGAACACTGGGAACATGGTCCATCCCCCGCTCTTTGTTCTCTCTACGCCGGCGCGTCGTAGGCCATGATCCAGCTCTCGCACTCGCGCCCGTAGCCTGTGCGCAGCGTCTGCTTCTCCACGACCCGGAAGCCCGCGCGCTCGTAGAACGCGACGTTCCGCGTGGTCTGTGTGGTCAACACGACGCGCCCTCGTCCCTTGAGCACGAACTCATCCAGCACGAAGCGCCCGACGCCGCGGCCGCGCCACTCGGACTTGATCACAAAACGCTCAAGCATGACCGCGGGCTGCAGCGACGCGAGCGTTGGGTCGGTCTGCTTGCCCACCGAGTCGAAGAGGTCCGCGAGTTTCTTGGTGAATTCCCAGCCAAAGCGGAACGGGATGGTCCAGCCAACGCGCAGGATGTCCCAAGTCGAGCGAACGACCATCGTGCCCGGTGGCGTGAGGAAGAAGTGGCCGATGACCTCGTCGCCGTGGCATATCAGGCACGTGTCGCCACCAAGCATGAGTTTGGCGTTGGCCTCGTACACAAAGTGCTCGGCTTCTGGGTACTGCTCATGGATGTCGATCATACCCCAGGCGGCGTTGTCCCAGAGCCCATCGACACAGAGATCGGCCACGAGAGAGACCTCGTGCGGCTGTGTCTTGCGGATTTGGATATGCTGAAGAGTGCCAACGGACGACATGGAAGCGATCTTGCGATGGGGTTGTCCAAAAACTGACTGGACCCTGAGCAGCGAAAACGCGATCTATCGGTCCACGCTTCCACAGCCTCAAAGGTCGGCCTTCACAATTTAGTAGTCGGTCAAGATGCGTTGGCGCAACATCATTGGTCGCCACATATACCTGTCACGTGGTCAGCATCGCTGCATGCTTATAATCGTCTGGTGTTTGAAGGAGACTCGACACTCGCCACGCTGGCACGACGCTTACGGTCCTCTGAGTGTCTCAGTGGATTGGTTATCACAACTTGTCCATTCAGCGAGGATGGCTCCCAAATCGCTTTGGAATAATGCCGTGGTCTGGAATCCTCGAAGCGCCCCGAAAATGGATCCACACCAAGTGTATGTGGTGACAGCGCAGTGGTCCCATCAAACGCTTCGAGCAGTAAACAATGCAATCATGAAGATTGTGGTCGGCAAAGCGACACGAGCCGCTCGACTTGCGTGGAAGCCATTACAGGCGCGACGATCTTCCATCTCATAGACAGGGCTCCACAAAGCTACGGAGTTGATGGAAGACATAAACATACCCAAAGCAATCATGCAATACCGTACGCGGAAGATGGAGACGCCGTAGAATACGCATCGTTGAGTTCGGTGAACTTCGGAATCAGAGCCCGGTGGTGCGAGTCCATACATGGTGATGATAATCAGAGCCTCGTGGGGTGGCAAGACCCACAACGGCACCCAGCAGCGACGTTTTTGCACGGTTGTTGGAAACTGGAGACCTGAGGATGCCGAGTTCACAGGCTGAATGATTGTGATACCAATTGGAATGATGGATACCACATGCAATTTTCATTGGTTCAAAATATACCAAATTATATATCAACCAATCATATCGCTTCATTGATGGAAAAGGAAAGCCGGCGCGGCACGAACACACGCAAACCATCGTGATCACGGGAAGCGGCGACTCATGCAGACTGCCCGCGTCGCGGACGACGCGAATGCCGCAGCGCTCGCGGCGCTGACGAGCGGCTCGCCCGGTCGTATCGCGGCCTTCGCGCCGACGCGACCCGGTATGGCGCTGTGCCCGCACTGCCGCGAAGCGTTCGGCTCAGCGTCGCTCGCCATCCACGTCAAGCGCTGCCGCGCGCTGCTGCCCGACCCGGAGGCCGAGGCCGCCGCGGAGGCTGCTGCCGCTGCGGCGGCGAAGGCGGCCAAGACGTTGAAGAAGCGCCAAGTGCCTGCACTGGTCGATTTGTAAGTCGCTCTGGTGCGGAGGGTGATCTTGGTCGACCCAGTGCCATGACGTTCCTTGCGATGTTGTATGTAGATGCCTCCGATTCATCACACGCAACTTCCAGGCTGTGTGTATGGACAAAGTTATGGCAGCACCCGAACACGAAGGTACGTTGTAACCCTTGCTCGCTGATACGACGCACAAAACTAACGCCCGATCAGCCTATATGATTGAATCGCTCCCGACGGGACTTGTCCACCGTATTATCACGAACCTGGTTTTCGAAAATCGCAAGGTACCCTACGTCAATGGAATCCGCTGTTTAGCACCTACCTGACCATATGCATACAGATCGCCGACAAGGAGGATAAACAGCGTACCAAGCTTCGCGAGTTGAAGCGCGAGTTGGATGAAGTAAAGTGCCAGAAAGGCCAGCTCGAAAGCTTTCGAAGCCAAGCCGACGTGTTTCGCAGTCGCTTGACGGACCAAGACTATCTGATCGAATCCATGAAGAGAGATCTTGAGGCTGCGAAGACCGAGCTTGCGAGTACGAAGCAGCAGAACATGCAGCTCCAAAATCGGTTCACCGGTCTGAACATGTCCCAGCTTCGCTTGGAAAATCGCGTACGTGGTTATGCGAATCGTACGCAACTATTTTGGACTCACAAAGTGCGTGCTTTTGTCCTAGATCAATAACCTGATGGCTGAGAATGAGAAGCTTAAGGGCGAAGTCCGTGGTGCACGCAAAAAAGAGATGGAGGCGTTCAAGTTACTCGCAAGCGCGGCCAAGTCCGGCAAACCGATCGATCAAGCGCGCGCCATCGCGCTTCAGGCATCTGTGCCACGCGAACCACCCTCGACCGCTACCCAGTCTAAGAAGCGACCCCTTCTCTCAGACAAGCGTATCGTCCAGCCGCGGCCGCGCACGGAGGGCTCGAAGATCCCGTTCCCATCGCATCTGCCAGAGTCGTATGTAGCCATGTGTGTTCCTGTCACTCATTAGAGAATGTGTGTCACTATTCGATAAATCGTACCTAAGCGGACGTCATTCTTCCATTGAGCACACCATTTTTCAACCGGATATCGAAGACACGGAGAACAACCTGAGGGACGTGATGATGGCGTCGGCGCTGGGTCTGCTGCCACGCGCTGGCGCGTTCATCAGCGATGTGATTCGACGCGAGGAGGAACAGCTCATGGAACACCGGTTTGTTCTCTCGGAGGTGAGAGAACCCGTAGTTCCCGGCGGGTGATGTCCGTGATTGAAGATCTGGGAGCTGATGCGGGATTTGATCTGCAAGGTCCACCACGTGCTGGACGAGATGGTGTACGACGTGGAGACGCATGCGCACGAGTGTGAAGTTGCACAGTTACGGCACGAGCTCAAGCTCGCTCAGAGCTCCATCACCGAGTACCAGCAGCGCGAAAGTGTGCTCATTCAGGAACGACAACAAGTGAGTGCAATATCTCGCTTTCTTAATAAACAATGGGTTACTGATACTACGGGTCGGGCGTTTCGCGTAGGCGTTTGAGTATGCATCGACCGTCGAGCAAGAAGCCAAAGCGGCAATGCGGCGCATTGATGAGCACTTGGCTGTCGTGGTGGCCGAACTCACGAAGAAAGACGCGCTTGAAAAAGAGCTTGCGCTTGCGAAAGAACAGCTCCATTTGTCTGCCCAACTGTCGAAAGAGCTCGCGAGTGCGCAACGCGAAATTCGCGAGCTTCATCGGAAAAACAGTATTCAGCGACTGCTCAAGACCTCCTCGCCAAGCGCCACAGCGAAGCCGTTCAGCAATGGAGGCTCAAGAGGCATGATGCTCGATCGAGCGGCAAGCACAAACGCCATCATCAGCTCGCCTCATGTTCTCCACCGACCGCTTCCTGTGTCAAACCAGGTTGAAGTGGAGGACAATAACCCGTTGGCGAGGTGCTCCGACAAGCTCCTCATGAATGTGTTCGCTCATCTTGACGCCAACAGCGTTTTCGTCGTGAGTCTAACGAGCCGCACGCTCATGATCCGTGTACACTCGCTATTTGGTATGCCCCCAAATTCTATCATGCTCAAACGAGCAAAATCTCCGGATCCAACGGCACCGGGGCAGGCACAGCCCCCCGTGTCGACATTAAAGCAAGGTGTTTTGAAAACGCGCAGCCAAAGCTCAGCCTCGTTCAACGGCGACAAGGGACGAGCCCAATTGGCGAAGGCTGAGCAAATTGTGAAGTCATTGAAAAAGGACGAGATCAAGCTGTTCCACGACATGTCAACACGCGTGCGCACCCTTGAGGTACAGATCTCTATTTCTCTTCTGATGGAACGCATCTGACCGACGTTGTGTGCTTAGACCCACCTATCTCAAACCCAGGCGGAAAAAGAAGACATCGCAGCCCGTCTCCATAGTGCGGAAAGCGTGCGTGATTTCCTCATGGACAAGTTGAAAGAGCTTGAAGACCGTCTATCGGTCATGATGGAGGTTACGGCCAAAAAAGACGAGCAGAACGCAATGGACCGCGAAATTATCGGCTTTCTGGATGCAAGGATACACGAGTATGAGATGACTGTGAAGCGCCTCTCGACCCAAAACGACGAGGTCAAGACCGAGCTGGCTCGTGCTCGCACCGAGCACGGGTCCAAGCTCACGGTGCGTGGATAGCAGACTTTGATTGGTTATCATCATCGATGGTGCTGATGTCTGCTCACCGTGTTATTGCTTTTCACCTAGATTGTTCAAGACATGGTCAGCCTTCTCACAGATGAGAAGAAGGACCTTGACACCCAGCTGAAGGTTCGCACTCCTCCTCTATCGGCATTCGCATGGTAAAACGTTGACGACTGTTCTTTCCTCACTTGTAGTCCCAACGCAAGGTGCTAGTGCGTGAAGTGAAGGCTCTCCGTGCTCAGAACCAGCAGCTAGCGCACGACAAAGAGCGCTACTTCACGCAGCTCAAGCAGCTTCGCCATGCGCTGCAACACCTCGACGATCTCACTTGAAGTTTTCTTGTGACAGCGATTGCTGTTCATCATTGCGCTCTTCTATTCAAAGCGAAAACTGAAACGTGGCTGATTGGCTCAACACACCATCATCACCATCACTCTTTCCTGTCGTCGATTTGGTTCCAGATCATTCTTGCAACGGGTGGGTTTGAAGTTAGATCAGACCCGTTTTATGGATGCTCGGCGCGTCCTCACAATTAGGAGAAGCACGGGTTTCATGGGCCAGTGTTTCGTACGTTTGTCGGCAAAACCCGTTTGCAGTGGTCCACACGAAAGATGTTCACCGACGGCAACGCGCATCCGACCGACGCTCAACCGTCATTCGCCGGCCGTCCTCGACATCCACGAACATGGCGACCGTCGGCGTCCTGCGCCGGCTCTCCAGCTCCACGCGCCGCGCGCACTTGCTCAGCACGAGCAGTGCAGGCGTCCACTGTGGCGCCGGCGCCCTGTCGCTCCGCGTGAACGCTCTGGCCGCGGCCCACGGCCACGCGCTGCTTGTGCCGTCAGCGTGGCGTTCGTCGTCGTTCGCGGTGGCGCGCTGCTTCTCGAGCGAGGCCGGTGGCGACGGCGAGAACCCGCAAGGTGGCGGCAGTGACGCGCCCAGCAGCGGAAGCGGCGGTGGGGGCAACAACAGCCGCAAGAAGCACCGGCGCGGCTGGCGCAAGCAAGCGGACGACGCTTTGTCGGCGAACGACGGCAAGGTCGAAGTCGTTGAGAACTCGGTAGCCCGGCTCGGTGACGGCGACAATGCGCCAAACTACCCGCATGTGCTGGCGATCCCGGCGCACCGGCGTCCGTTTTTCCCGGGGGTCGTGCTGCCCATGACCATCACGAACCCGGAAGTGACAAAGGCCCTGCTTGCGCTCAAAGAGAGCGGGCAGCAGTACGTCGGTGTGTTCCTTAAGAAAGCGACAGCTTCGAGTGCGACAGCTGCAGCGTCAGCGGCTCTTCTCGCCCAACCTCAGGACCCGTCGAAGCAAGGTAGTGAGGATCTCATCCGTGACCTCAGTGAGATCCACCATGTTGGCAGCTTTGCCCGTATCGACAACATGTTACCGTTCGACTCCAATTCGGTACAAGTCCTTATGGTGTCACAGCGGCGTATCATTATTGATGGCGTCCACGATGCCGGCCCGCCGCTGCGTGTCTCGATTAACCCCCTCGACAACCCCGACTTCGATCCGAAGAGCAAGTTGATTCGCGCTTACTCGAACGAAATCGTGGCGACGTTGCGTGAGATTGTGAAGATGAACCCGCTGTTCAAGGAACACATGCAGTACTTCTCGCAGCGCATTGACATCCACAACCCGTACAAACTGGCTGACTTTGCGGCTTCGGTCACCACTGCCGATGGCGAAGAACTGCAGCAAGTCATGGAGGAAATGAACTGCGAGTTGCGCTTGAAGAAGGCGCTGGAGCTCATCACCAAGGAACTCGAGCTGAGTAAAGTGCAACAGGTTATCAAGGAGCAAGTGGAGGAGAAGGTGTCCAAAAATCAGCGCCAGTACCTCTTGATGGAGCAGCTGAAGGCGATCAAGAAGGAACTTGGGATGGAGAAAGACGACAAGGAGGCGATGACAATGAAGTACCGCGAACGTCTTGATTCTTTCGAGCCTGGTAGTATCCCTGCGAATGTGATGGAAGTTGTGGAGGAGGAGCTCGCGAAGATGTCAATGCTTGAGAAGAATTCATCGGAGTTCAATGTCACTCGTAACTACCTCGACTGGCTTACCCAGCTTCCTTGGGGAAAGTCAACCGAAGAAAACTTCGACCTTGCAAAGGCCAAGCAGATCCTAGACGAAGATCACTACGGGCTTTCAGATATCAAGGAGCGAATTCTGGAGTTCATTGCTGTCTCGAAGCTCAAGGGCGGGGTTCAGGGCAAGATCCTGTGTTTCGTTGGCCCACCAGGTGTCGGTAAGACGAGTATCGGTCACTCAATCGCACGGTCCCTCAACCGCGAATTCTACCGCTTCTCCGTCGGTGGTCTGAGCGATGTTGCTGAAATCAAGGGCCATCGCCGCACGTATGTCGGTGCCATGCCAGGCAAGGTGATTCAGTGTCTGAAAACGACACAGAGCTCGAACCCTCTGATTCTGATTGACGAAATCGACAAGCTCGGTCGCGGTTACCAAGGCGATCCTGCGTCGGCTCTACTTGAGCTTCTCGATCCTGGTCAGCATAACGCATTTGTTGATCACTACATGGATGTTCCAGTGGATTTGTCGCGCGTTCTCTTCATCTGTACCGCGAACGTGACGGACACGATCCCCGGTCCACTTCTTGATCGTATGGAAGTCATTCGTCTGTCCGGTTACGACTCACCGGAGAAGCTTGCCATCGCGAAGCAGTACCTTGTGCCGAAGATCGTTGATCGCACTGGTCTTGGGAAGGATTCGAAGATGACGACACCCGAGTCGTTGGGTTTGACGGATGAAGCGATCCTTACTCTTGTCAAGCAATACTGCCGTGAGAGTGGCGTGCGTAACTTGGAAAAGCATGTGGAACGCATTTTCCGAAAGATTGCCCTGGAGGTTGTGCAGGATATTGAGAAGGCCGAGGTTCCGACAAGCGATGTTGAAGGCGAGGTTGCTACTGAAAAGACTTCTGAATCTTCGGAGGACCACTCTCCGGATGATAAAGACCGTTTCCTGATCACGCCAGAGAAGCTTGACAAATACGTTGGCAAGCCAATCTTCCAGTCGTACGTTTTCTTTCGGCCTTCGGCAAAGGACTGTCTGTGAGATTCTAATGTTGTGGTGTTTCTTCAGGGATCGTATGTACGACAAATTAGTCCCGGGTGTGGTGATGGGCCTCGCTTGGACAGCGATGGGTGGGTCGTCGCTCTATATTGAGACGACCGAGATCCTTTCCAAGGGAGAGAAGTCCGGCTTGCTGACGACTGGACAGATGGGGTCGGTCATGGAGGAGAGCACCAAGATTGCCTACACTTTCGCGCGTCACAAGCTCCAAAACATCGACTCTGAGAACAAGTTTTTTGAAGAGTCAGAGATCCACCTCCACGTTCCTGAAGGCGCCACTCCCAAGGACGGTCCGTCGGCAGGCTGCACCATGGTGACGGCACTGCTCTCGCTTGCCATGAAGAAGTACGTCCACTCGTTGACTGAGATTGATTCTGTACGTGACTGACGTACGCTGTTTGTTTTACGTTTTAGAACTGTCAAGCGCGACCTTGCCATGACTGGTGAGCTCTCGCTCATCGGCAAGGTGCTGCCTGTGGGCGGTATCAAGGAGAAGGTCATCGCCGCCAAGCGTGCTGGCGTCAAGACGATCGTTCTGCCGATTGGTAACCGTCGCGACTTTGATGAGCTTGACGAGTACCTGCGCCAGGACCTCGACGTGCACTTTGCGGATTATTATGACGATGTCTTCAAGGTCGCGTTTGAGGAGGACGCGAAGTAGAGCGATCACAAATGAACAAACAGCTCTCACTTGAACTCGATTAGAATGAATGGAATTCTGGGAATCCCTCGTCCGTTTCCACATATTGTGGTTCATACTACGTAGTCGGGATTGGGTTTCACTGAGGGCGGTACAGAATTCACCTGAATTTTGTCCAATGATCTTGCCGTATTTTGAGATAAACAAAACGGCTCGGGGGTCGACGTGGAATTCCCTTGCCCTGGTTTTCAGCCACCCAACCGAGATATTTACCATAATGTGAGTGTATATGACCACGAATTGCATTACAAAATGTGATATTGTGCCCCCTTATCGTCAATTCGTTGTTTCAAATCACACTGCTGTGAAATATCACACCTGGTCAATACGTCACACCTCCCTCTTGGAGAGAGACATCGCCGTGGCCCCGCCGTGCCTGTCAACGATCTCGTCTCCGGCATTCATCAATCCGCCTCCTTCAGCGCATAGACTTCCCGGGCGCTGAATCAATCGCTCCCCCTCTCTCGCGTCTCTACACCTCCGCAGTAGCCCCAGTCCCGCCATGGTCGTGCGCATCTTCTGGAACATCGCGGCGGGCTTTGCGCACCGCGCTCTCAACAAGAGCACCATGAAACCCGGGATGGGCGTGCTCTACCCGGCCGTGTGGCGCGCGCGCCCGGGGTTCCTCGACTGTGACGTCAACTTTCACCTGAACAACGCGTCGTACCTCTTCAACATGGAGCTTGCGCGCTGGCATTTCTCTGCGTACGTCCATTCACACATTGCTGCGTTGTATTAATAACGGTCGACACGGTCTAATGTTCTCACGGATGGATCAACAGCGCCACGGGGGTCATGACGGAGGCCATCAAGAAGCGTCAAATGTTCCTGGTGGGCTCGCAGTCGATTCGGTACCGCCACCCGATCCCACCGTTCCGTCCCTACGAGATCCGCACCCAAGTCGTGTACTGGGATGACCTCTGGATCTACTTTCTCCACCAATTCCAGTGCCCGACGACCGGCAAGCTCTACGCCGAGGCGCTCTGTCGTGCGACCGTGAAGCAAGGAAGCGCGCGCGTCGCTGGCCGTGATATTTTCCTGGCCGCCACGGGAGTCGACGTCGACACGCCCAAGGAGATGCCCGCTGTGGTCGAAGAGTTCCTCAAGTGGGACAGCGCGACCAAGCACAGCATGGAGACCGCCGAGGAACGCGAGCGCCGCGCCAAGGTCACGGGCGACGGTGAGCCCCCCAAGGGATTGCTCGCGCGTCTCACGCGCACGTGGAACCTGCCGTTCTAAGCTGCGCACCGAGCTTGTTGCATGCTCGCTAATGCTACCTGCCATAGAGATTTGCTTGGAATGCCATTGGGTGAAAATGCATCATGAACGTCTTCTCGCGGTGCTTGGGTTAGAAATCCGACGTGATCTTTTCTCGAGTGAAGCGACGCATGGCTGCCGCCCATCCGGCCATTGTGCGTCACCAGTGCCAACAGCAATCCTTGTTCTCCCCACAATGGTGCTGCGCGTCTTGTGGAACCTCAGCGCGGGGCTCGTGCACCATGCCGTCGCCAAAACGCCAGCCAAGCCTGGCCTCGGTGTGCTCTACCCGATCGTCTGGCGCGGCCGCACGGGGTTTCTCGACTGCGACGTCAACTTGCACCTCAACAACGCCTCGTTCCTCTATGCGATGGAGCTCGCGCGGTGGCATTTCGCCGGGTGCGTGTAGCTATTGATGTTACGCTTACAATTGTCGCTCATACAGCCGGGCTCACACTGTCGTTCGATTTCGCGCAGCGTGATCGGTATGTTGCCCATGTACGTGAAGAAGCGCATGATGTTCCTCGCGGCAGCCAACTCGATCCGGTACCGCCACCCGATCCCCCCGTTCGCGGCCTATGAGATCCAGACGCGCATCGTCTACTGGGACGACGACTGGATGTACTTCCTCCAGCGATTTGTATCCCCGTCGAGCGGCAAGGTCTACGCCGAAGGCCTTTGTCGAGCCACGGTCAAGCAAGGCCGCGCGCGTGTGCCCATGCGCGACATCTACCGTGAGGCGACGGGGCTGGATGTCGAACCCGACGAAACGATTCCGCCGGTGGTGGAGGAATTCCTCAAGTGGGACGCTGCGTCCCGGGACAGTATGGAGACGGCGGAGACGCAAGCACGCACTGTCAAGGCGTCGACAACACCACCTCGTGACTTCTGGGGACGGCTCACACTCTCCTGGAACAACCCGCTCGCGAAGAGCGACTAACAAGAAGTAGAGATAGCTCCTAGTGGATGGCATCCAATGACGAGGGAGTTCATATTGATGTGTTTGGCGCAAGCAGCGCAGGAGGTGATGGCTAGTCTACGGTAAATATTGCGGTCCTAAACTGTGAGGGAGGCGGGTGAGGTGCTACGGAGGCTCCACCGCCTCAAATACACACTACGATCTAATGTCGCCCTGTGGGTCGCACCAAACTATGGTGCTGGCACAGAGGAGAGGGGATGCGGGAAGGCGCCCGCTGCTCGAGGCGTCGGCGAGAGCCAACGCCTGCTGGCTTTCAGTCCACGACCAAATGTACGCAGACACGGTGTCGCAACCAACCATGGGGAAGGACGCCGCTGCCAGACGGGCAGGCGCGAGAGAGAGCAAAATCGATGACTGGGAACGCGGTTGGCTTGGGCGGTCCTGGCATTGCCAGCGGCTGTCCGACGACAACGGCTTAGTTGATGCGGGCGACCTTGGACGGCACCACGCGTGGGTTCTCATCCTCCAACTTGCGCTTGGCAGCGCTCTTGAAGTTGAACTTACAGTTGTGCTCCTCAGCATACCGGTGCTTGTTGCAGAACGTGTAGTCACATCGGCAGGTCACGGCAGTCAGCCCGACCTTGGCCTTGCACTCCCAGCAACGGCGACGGTTCTTCTGGACTGGTGCCTCGGGTTCGTTCTTCTTTTCCTCTTCCACGACGGCCGTCGAGATGTCGACCTTGTCCACCTTGATGGCGTCCGGGTGGAAATCGTTCAGCGCCGACGGCAGGAACGAAGACTGGCGCTTCAGACAGCTCTTGCGGAACACCATCGTCTTCTTCGAGTCCTCCAGCGTGCCGACGGGAGAGACACGTGCGAAGCGCAGTCCGGCGCCGACGTCCCCAGCGTCTTTCAAGGAAGACGCGCCGGCCTCGAGGTCATCAATGTGCTGTTCCATCTTCGGCGCGGCTTGCTTGGGCGCCATGCAGTCGGTCGACGTCGTCACCGACGCCGAGGCCGCCGAGACGGTCGTCACGGGACGTGTGTCCGGAGCGGTCGATGTGAGCGGCGTCTCCGTGGCCGTGGCCGACGGCTTGGTCTCGGTCGGGGCCTCGTTGAACAGAGAGGAGGAGTTGGGAGCCATGGTAGATGAAGAGGATGGAGCGGAGTCGCGGTTGCCGGAAGGTTGGCGAGTGAGGCCGATGCTTTCGGGGTCTGTTTTCTTTTCTTTCTCGCGACGGGGTTTTTTCTTTACCGGACGGGAGATGGAACCGCGGGGTGAAAGAAAACAACCGAGTTTTGAAGGGAGGGAGGGAGACCGGTTGGGGGCGGCGAACAGTGGCGTGCGTGGGGGCGTTGGTCGGCGTGCTGGGGAGCAACCAGAAGCCGAAATGAACACCGTTCGCGTCGAGCCGGCTGGCGGCGACAGGAAAATGGTTTGCTTTCTTTGCTGGGCAAAGAGGGGAGGGGGGAGGGAAGGAGGGTGGCGTTCCCAACGGGCACCAGCAGGTTCAGAGAGAGAGAGAGACTGCAGCAAGCAAGGCCGTTGCGTTGTGCCCAAGGTGCTGTATTTTTTTTTTCTTCGCCCGGCTGGCCTGTGATGCTGCGCCCACTTCTCTCTCCTCTCACCTTGCACGCACTTGAGGCTTGGGTTTTGTATGGTGGCACCAACCCAGAACTTTTTTTTGAAGGTTCGATGCATCGACCATGCAGTGCGCAATAGGGTTGTGTTATATTTCCGAGCGGGGAGGGCTTTCCTTTCAGCACTTTTCTCAGCGGCGGCAAGCATCGATGCATTTCTTGGAAGGGATGGAATATTCCAGGGGCGAGTCAGTGTCGCATCGGTTTTTTACGACGAGCAGCAAGTAACTTACGCATCACTGTTGCACAATCCGTCCGTTTGCAACAGGACCGCGTCCTTGAATCCGGAGAATTACACCCTCCATCATCAGCGTAAAATTCGCTGTTGGTTATTTTCTGTATTTTTGTTTCCACCCCTACACAACGCCAGCATCATCGCGCAGTGGAACCCCCACGGCTGGCAACACCAGCCCCTTCGGAAATCCGACATCCCAGCCGAAAACTGGTTCGCGCATATGCGTGACGGCAGAAATAGACCCCTCATCTTTGGAAGGAACACACTCAAAGATCGAAATAGAAGGTGCCTGTTGGGGCTCTTTTGTTCTGCGCTGTCTTGACGCGGCCTCACGCCGTCCCAACGGCCTCCCCGCTCTTCTAACGGCCTCGGCTCCTTCTGTCCCAATCCACACAACTCAGGTCACGACGTCCCCCCAGAACGGGGGTGCTTCAAGCGCCAGAGTGATGGTGCGCGACGGCTTGAGCTCCTCCCTCCTCGGAGGAGTCCTCCCCCTCCTCTTCTGCTCACCCCTGTCGTGTCCGCACTTTCGCAGGTGGCGACGTACCAGTGGGGAATCTGGAAGCTCCCATGGCGTCGCCACACACACACACACACTCTGGTCCTCGCCTCTCCATTCATGTTGGGCGAGTGGGGAAGCGCTCCAGCAGCTGCATGCGACTGCCGCGATTTGAAGGTCGGGGGGCTCAAGAAACTGTACGAGCGTGTGTAGCATCATGGATGTGTGGCGTTGTTCTTGCAAGTGAGGCGGGATTGCTGGTGCGGCGCAGATGGTGGAGCACCTGGCCCACCGTTCTGGGCACCCACGGCCAACCCATGCTCTTTTGCCCACACTCGGCACGAAAGACGACAGTCAGTGCAACAAAACCCGTGAAAGAAAACGCCGCATCTTTCGAAAAATACCAGACACCATTCACCCACTCGAGATCTCAGCTCATTGATAGAGGGTGATTGGGTGATTGAATGTGATGGTGTGGACCACTCCACTTATCACTTTTGGTTTGCCGATTTTTCCTCGTCGTCGGCAACTTTCATCCGGGAGCGGCAACATGACGCCGTCAGCGTCGTCCGCGGCGACGGCGATCGAGCTGGACCACGATTCGGACGCGACACTCTCGTCTGACAGTGACGTGGACATGGACCGTGGCGATACCGTAGCTGGCGATACGCGGGCCAACGCGCCGAGCGTCGACAAGAACCCAGCGCCAACGACGACGACGGCAACGTTCAGCGATTCGATGGCCGCAGCGCGAGGCAGCCTGCTCTCGGCGGCGTCCATTGGCGTCTCTAGCGAATCGAAAAAGACCAGTCCGCGTGGCTCTGCATCCACGGGGGCCAACGCGGTGGTGTCGGCGGCGACAACGAACGGCAAGAAACGGCGGCTGAGTAGCCCGCCGCTGCCGTCGCGGGCCTCGACCGCTGCCGGGGATGCGAGACCACGCGCGCCATTGGATTTCCGTCTCGCGCCGGTGGCCAGACGCGTGGATCGTTCGATGCAATTGATCGATGAGGACGAGGACAGCGAAGAGGAAGAAACGAAAACAAGCGTGGCTGCTGACAAACGGACCGAACGCCCCCACGAGGACCAACATCAGCAGCGAGTGGCATCGGCGCCGAAAAGTGTATCACTGGCCGGTGTGATGAACCGGGTTGAGTCTAGTCGGACATGGATATGCGGCCAGTGGTTTGGCAAATGTGTGCTGGAATTCCACGCAGTGTATGTGAAATTTTGGCTTTCGTCACTACCGACGTCGGATGGTGCAATCAAGTGCGAGTTCAGCGGATCAATCCAAAGCCGACAACTCGAACGTTTTTGGTACGTCGGCGCTTTCTTGGCGTTCATGTGTCGAAACCGATGGATGAAAACCTGATAAAAATGGCGTGGGTACAGTTTGTCACGAGGACCAGAGCCGTACTTTGCGATCTTGGAATTCTCTAGACGGCTGGATTACGAGCCAACGTTTGCGAGTTTCTACGACGCGATATTTGCTCGAGTGACTGAGCGAGATGGCCCGTCGGTCGTTCCAGGTATGAACCGGAGTGCGTCGCTCAGCCGGTCATGTCAGCTAACTTATTGTTTCGAATCGACACAGACTTGTACGGGATCGTGCTCTTCTTTGACGATGACCTTGAGCTAGCAAGATGCCACAGTTTAGGTGATCTGTCAAACACGTTCCGTGCGCTGTTGGACAAGTCCATTCCGTGAGTAGCTAAACAAGTTGTTGACTTGATCGGCTATTCTCACCAAAAAATTCTACATGTGTGGCAGCCCACAGGATGTAGCTCAAGTCAAGGCGCTCAAGCTACGATCAGAATCTTCCACATCTTCGCAGCGGAGTAGTACGAGCGTCTTCTCGATGATCACTGACAAAGTCAAAGGCACGATTGACACGATCTCTAATTATCTCTCGCCAGACCGGTCGCCTCAGAAGCTTCGACAAACCAAAATCCACATCGACGCGACCGACACGAGTGACCAGGAATCGACTGCAATGTCGACCCGATTTCGTACCAGCTCTCGCAGAAAATCTTTGCTTCAGCAGTCTTCAAAAGATCCCGAAATTGTTGTTCAACTCAGCGGCGACACCGACCATGACACTGGGACATCCACCTCTACCGATAATGAACGCCGATCCACGAGAGGGGTTATGCAGCTCATGGATCAACAACACAGGAAGGAGACACAGAGATTAGCTGCAGAGCGGAAGGCAAAGCTGTTGCTTTCGTATCCCTTCGAGGATTGCGCACGCCCTGGGCAAATCACCATCACATACGGGGACATCGACCGCCTGAAGCCGGGCGAGTTCTTGAACGACTCTATCATCGACTTTTACTTACGGTTGGTCTTGCATGGAAATATGATTGGCATTTGTGTCGCTCGTCATCTTACTATGCTTGCTACTTTTCAGATACCTGTGGCGCCATGTCGAAGTTTGGCAACATGATCTGGTGTATTTCTTCAGCTCTCATTTCTTCACACAGCTGTGTGGTGGTAAACTTTCGGGAAATGTCTCGCTCTCCGAGGACCGACTACGTCGGGTGGCACGGTGGACACAGAAAGAAAATTTGTTTCAGAAGCGCTTCATTTTCGTCCCCATCAATGACAGGTGCGTTTTGACGAGGATGATTACATGGACAGACCTCGCTCACTTCATACTTCAACTTGGCTGCAGTTGTCACTGGAGCATTGCTGTGCTTTGCAACCCTGGATCTGCGATCGTTCAGAAGCGTACAAGACTACTACCACACAAGACGGCTGGTAACGCCGCTGATAGTGTGATCGTTGTAGACTCCACAGATGAACCAGTGTTAGTGGACACAACTGAAGATGCATCCGATTCTGAGGAAGAAGAGCTGCAACAGAAGGAACGCACTCAACATCCTCCGTGTCTACTCTTTCTCGACTCGCTTCGTTGCCATCAAAAGAAGAAGATATGCACGCTTCTAAAAAGGTAGCTGGCTCTGCCATGAAGAGTGGGCGCACGTGTGTACTCTGACCTCTCTGGGTTTCTCATGTATCTTTTTAGCTACATTGAATACGAGTTCAAGACCAGGTTTCGAGAGCACACATCCGACGCGGGACGGAGTTCAAACACTGTCACGTCGTTTGATGTTGATTCGATTACGATTATTGAGCCAGAGGTATGGAAGGGAAAAACTCGTGGTGATTCGTTTCCGCAAAGCTGACAACAAATTTTGTAGATTCCTCTCCAGACGAACTCGTCCGATTGTGGCGTTTTCCTTCTGATGTACACTGCTCAGATCCTGCAGCGGTTTCCTGCTGGACTCAGCCAAGACGATGTTTCCTCGAAACTTTCGTCGTCGATGTCCAAGCAAATGTTCGACAGTGGCCATGTTCAGGAGTTTCGCGACTACCTCCATCAACTCATATTCATGCTCCAGAAAATCGAGCGTCGTGGTGGCAATGAGTTGGCTATCAGAACAGAGGGCCTCGAGTTCTTCGCGATCGAAAACTGAGCATTATGACACGGTCAACCTTATCACTAATGGACGTGAATGCATCAGACTTGAGGTAAAAAAGCTCTCCTGTATTGTACAGTGCGATCATTTTGCTCCCAGATATTACTAGTGTGTAGTTATGGCTAAGGTTGTTTGTGCTTGCTTCGATACTGCTCGAGCGCTGTGTTCAGCCCTGTGACAATGAATTCGCGTTGGATCCCGGATTTGACGACGAAGTCCAGTGTTCTCCACGTTCCGATGATTGACACGCACAACTCCGGAAGAGGAAGTTCCCGACCACCACTGGTCACCGACCGGAAGGCCTCAGTCGTGTGGCCGATTCGGATCTCTTGCACATCACTGAACGAGAGAACTCGACCGCCTCGCTTTGATGTCGACAATCCCGAGTTGTCTGTCACCTTTCGGTGAGATGTCGTGCCGCCAAGACCCAGGACACCCCCACGTGCGGTCCACGATATCGTACCATGCACAAAGTCAACCGAGATGGTCGCCAGATGTGCTGACTTGTTGCCTGTTTTGGCGAACTTGATAACGTCGAGGCCACGAGAGAGCAACTCAACGAAACCCTTCGCGCGACAGTCTCGCACTCTCTCGATCTCACGCGCTTCGGTGTTCATATCCTGCAACAGCAGTCCATTGTCGCGTCGAATGCCGAGGCTGCCACCTTCCTTTGGCTGCGTTGCAGTCTCCCCAGAACTGAACCACGGATGCAAGAGAAGCTCTTTCGCCGATAGACGTTCTTTGTCGTTCGGGCAGAGCATCCGTAGTAGAACGTCTTGTGCTGTCGCACTCACTTGCTTCCACTGAGCGTTATCACGCTGGAGACAGCTCATGTCGCGCACATCGACGCCTTCTGGGAATCGTTCCATACGTTGCAACGCCGCCGCCGACTCAATCGTGAAAGGGAACGCGCCGAACAAGAGTACGTATAACACGACCCCCAGACTGAAAATGTCGGACTTGAGCCCGTACGCTTGGCCGCGCAAAAGTTCCGGCGCGGCGTATTCTAGTGTCCCGCAACTGCGCTTGAGCATTGAGGTGGCCGACGGCAGCTGTCGGGCCAGACCAAAGTCAGCGATCTTGACCACTTCGCCATGCAGCAAGATGTTTTCGGGCTTGATATCGCGATGGAGCACATTGTTTCGGTGCAGGTGATCGAGCCCATGGAGCACTTGCATGATGATGAGCTTCGCCTCGCTCTCAGTGAAGCGCTGCTTCTGGATAAGCCTTTCGCACAGGTCGCCATCTTCCATGTAGTCCATGACAACATAGTACATGTCGTCCTGCAGATAGACGCCCTCGAGCGTGACAAGGTTTGGATGCGAGAGCCGGCGCATGATCGCGACTTCCTCTTGCAGTGCCGGCGAATACTTGCAGCACTTGACAGCACACAGCTGACCCGTCAGCCGGTTCACAGCGCGATGCACGATCGAGAACGAGCCTTCGCCGATCTCTTTCATCAACAAGTACTTGCTGCGGAACGTTGCGAACTCGGCCGGGTCGGGGACTGTCCCAGCGACAAACAGCAGCTTGCTTCTTGCGTCGGTCCCATTCGATGGGGCGACCCCGGTTGCACGAATGGGTGATGAGAGTGCGGTCATCGAGGCGACCCGCGGGTCCTGGCCTGACGGCGACAAGTTGGCTTGTAGCTCATGCGCTGATCCGTGGCGTTCCGAGAACGACATAGATTCACCCCCCGACGCCAGACGTGGGCGAACCAGCGACGTTGGCTCTGCACCCGTCTTGGCTCCGCCGGCTGCCGACGTGTCGAGCGTTGCATTTACTGAGTCTTGGGCGAGCGCGCGCTTGCGGGCCTCAATCTTGAGCCGCACATTCTCAACCCACGCGTGGAACTCGGTCTCGCTCTCGGCCTTGAGGAAGACCGGGATATCAACTTTGGCGGCGGGTGTGAGGTGGCCCACGATCTCAACGTGTTTCAGGATGAGCACGAGCGAGGCGTTGACTTTGCCCTTGGTCGTCGCCAGCATCGACGCGTCCTCGTACGCGCCGGACGGGTACCCCTTGGCGCTCGACGCTGTCGACGTGGCCCCCACGCGGTCGACGACCACGAGCGACTGCGCACGGAAGTGGACCTCGAACAGCGGCGCTGTCTCCTCGGCGTTCTTGAAGCACACAATGCCGTGGTCACGCAGTCGAAAGTACTTGCGCTTCCACGATTTGAGAAATCCGCCGGCCAAGGACACGCGGTGGGTCAAGTACCCGCCGAGGTATCGCTTGCCGTTCTGGTGGCGCGGGCTCATGACCTCTTCAAACGTGAATCCACTGGCCGTCGCAGCGGCGCCCGTCGGCGACTGTAGCGCGAGCCGCAGCCCGTGGCCTCCACCTCCGGCCGCCACCTGGGCCACGCTGGGCTCGAGCGTCGAGGTCTCGGACACGGACGACGGCTCGGACTGCGAGTCGGACGCCGACGGCACGTACTGTGGCGGTTTGATGGTCATGCTGTGTGCATTCCGGCTGTGGTGGCCGTGCGTGACCGAAGACGGCGCGTCGCGGTAAGGCTGCACGGGCATGCCGTGGTCGTTGAGGTCCGAGGACGCCGAGGACGCCGAGCTGCGGCGGTTCGTCGCCGCGTTCTCGGCCGCGAGCTGCTCGAGCGGCGGCACGGCCGGCGTCGCGACGCTCGCGCTCATGTCAGCGGGTCAGTCTCGGCTCACTCGGTCTGTCTGTCTGCGGGTGCGTCCTTGCCGGACTGTTCGTGTGGCGCGTTGGCGCTTGTTCTTTCTATTTATTCCTCCGGCCACTGCGGGATGTCGTGAATGCGTGAATGCGGGGAGCTCCTGGCCTTCTTCCACCGGGCATACAAGGGGAGATAGATGCGACGTCGTCACCACGAGTTTGAATGTATATCGCATATCGAATAATATAGGTTTTCAAAGCAACTATCGATACGAATACATAATTATAGGAAACGATTAGAGCAACATATTTAAGAATGGAGTTGTTCGAGTATGCGGGAAGGTGGACAAATCGTATACTGTAAATTATAGTAGTGTTCTATTTTTGGTAGTACAAAATTGTAGTCTTGCGTCGTAATGTATTTTGAATACCTGTATGAATACATACTTCTATAATTCTTGGACGTGCATAATTGTTGAGCGGATAAAGTCTGAGAACAGGGTGGAACGTGAATGCAAAGTGGTCGATGTGCGAGAGAACGGGCGAAGCGTCGATATTCTTGTGCTCCAACAAGCCCACGACGGCGGAAGAGCCTTCAGATTGGGGATTCCAGACACGACCAGCAAGGCGTTTGCCTGTGTGGGATCCCCCCACTGGGGATGCAGCAATTGTTTCTACGTATTTTGCTGTGGATTATGGTGTCGCCCCACCATGGCCGGTGGTTGATGGGGGGGGTTTCACGGCGTCGAAGGACCGCATTTGTTTGGATCAGATCAACCCATAACTGAGTATACAATTCATTGGATGAAATACGATACTCAGAGACCATCATTCCAGAGTAGCATATTTCGGCCACCAACAGAGCCAAAGACGACGAACAAAATGGCAGCGGATGCCGAGCAGCTCCGCGCACGCGGCAACGCGCTGTATCGGGAGGGCCGCTTCGAGGAGGCGCGCGCGCTGTACGCCGACGCGATTGAGTTGCTGAAGAACCTAGGTGGGGACGCCGCCGCGCGCGTCCAGATCGCACAGCTCTATTCCAACCGCGCGCAGACCTTCGTCCAGGAGCGCAGCTTTGCGCTCGCCCTGCAAGGTACCGTGGCTGCAGCGTCCCAATAGGTGGTTGTGGTGTTGGTAGCCACGCTAACACAGACGCCTATACAAAAGATGCGGTGCGCGCGCTCGAGTATGATCCGGCGAACGAGAAGGCCCAGTTGCGCCGCCTCGTCGCGCTCGAGAACCTCGAGCGCTTTGACACGGCGTTCCGCCTCGTGGAGCGCGTGCTCGACGACCGCAATGCGCGCACGCAGCAGCCTGCGCTGTTTGAGTACGCGGTCTCTGCGCGGCGACGGCTGCGCAAGAACATCCAGCAGGACGTCGCCGCCGCCCGGAAGGAATCCCACGCCGTGGGCCGCATGGTACACGACAACCAGAAGCTGCGCATTAATTTCGGGTGCGTCGACCGACCAGCGAGTAGTTGATATAAACCTTCGAGTGGTCCGAACCTGACGGTGGGTGTACAACTTTTAGGTGTCTGATCCCGTCACAAGTCGCGGTGGGTGAGTTCTTCGACGTGTCTGTCAATATCGGCAACGAGTTTGGACTCTTCCGCCGCGACTACCTCCCGGCGGGCGAGTGCATCAAGCTGCTGTGTACACTTCGGAACAATGCAGATGATGCTCTTCGGCTCGTCTTCCGTGAAGCCAGCAGTAGCGCTGCGGCGTCAACGCTCGACGCAGCCGAGCACACTACACCGGTGAATGGCGTGGTCACGCTGAACGACCGTGGGAAGGCGCTGTTCCAGCTCGCGATCGTTCCGAAACACCAGGTCAATGGAGATTCGCTTCCAGGAGGGGACCGAGCCAACATGGCCATCTCTGTGAGTGTCCACAGTGACTCGGCCACCAAGTGGAACTTGCTACCGATCGTCTCGTTACCATTCACTCTGAAGAGATCCGCAGCAGTGGTGCACGATGGGTCCGCGCACGATGACGCCAGCTCAGCGCTTGGTATCCACTGTTGCCGACCTGTGTGGTTGCCCACTCTTGGCCGCGAGCTCTTGCTTGCCGAGTCCCCCGGGAACCTTGGCATTGGCGGCAAATTGTGGGACTCGTGCCTCGTGCTCACGCGGTATCTCTCGCGCCACAAACACGAACTCGTCAACAAGACTGTCGTCGAGTTGGGCAGCGGACTCGGGCTCGTAGGGATGTTTTGCGCACTGCTCGGTGCTCAGCAAGTCACACTCACCGATATCGACGAGGTAGTTCCGCTCCTGGCGTACAACATCCGACTGAACTTTCCAGCAACAGAGAGCGACGCGCTTACTGCCGTGCCCCACTTTTGGGGGACACCCGTCGATAACCTACCTGTGCCAGCCCCGGACGTCCTCGTTCTCTCGGACGTCGTGTACGACCCGGAGGGATACGCGCCACTCGTCGCGTCACTCAAATCGCTCGCAACCTCGCCCAAGACGACGATTTTCATGGCGCATCGGTCGCGAAACCCCATGGAGCACCAGTTCTTCGAGCAGCTCGCCGAGACGTTCCAGTACGAGCTGCTGGACTGGTCGAGCGAGGAGACTACGCCATCCGAAGCCGGAACTGGGGGGAAAGACGAGCACGTGCTGCAGGATGTCAAGATCTTCCGCATCTCGCGCCGCATGTAGACCGCGACGTTCGAAACAGAGTGAAAAATGACGTCATGCCTCGAAGAAGCGCGCGTTGCGTACCTCTGGGACGTCCGGATCCACACATAAGAAATGGAAGCAAAAGATAGAACGATCTGCGAAAAGCCTTCGCCTCATAAGTTGAATGACCGAGTTTGCTGGTGGGCGACGCCCACTTCTAATCACTTCGTGGCCTGGGAGCCGCAGATTTCGTCGATCCGGAGACGCCGAGTGGCGGCGTTCCCGAGCAAGCCTCCAGGGCGACGGGTCTCCGCGCACCGTACCTCGTGGCGTCGTGCTACATGGATGCAGAAGTGAGCCCATTGCAGCGCAACAAGGCTCAAGGATGATCAATGCGGTGCGTTCTTCGGTTTATGTACCCATCCACCGTGCTATGAGACCAAAATGGACTCGTCTTCTGGATTTTTGCTCCGCGTCAAATGGGTACGGATATCCTGATCTCCGTGCATAGATAGATATGGCTACATTTTGGGGGAGATCGCGGTGGGGTATCCATGCGCTTACAGAATCCACCACGAGCCATCGAATGCACCCATATCAGTTGGAATCGTGAGCTGTCTCGAGAGCCTCAAAATGAACGAGCCACGACGAGCAAAGGCCAGGGAAAGATAAGCTCTTTAGCCGTCCTGTAGCCGTGACTGGCAAAGAGCTCCCCAGGCTCGCAGGATCGCTGAGCTTGATCCCCTCCTGTTCTCAAAGCTCACTGCAAACGCCACCTGGAGCGGCTAGTTACGGCGGTTGTCACACCGTCTGGGTCTCGCTCCCGCCATTCAGTCTCACCACCCAGCCTGCGAAGCGCAGTGTTGGACCTCGACCGACTCTTTCAGAGTCTGCTAATTATTGCGACCCTAGAGACGCCTACAAGGGCGGGATGCGCACTTGTGTGTGGTCCTCAATGAATGAATGCAAAGGCGGCAGCAACTGTGCCTGTCGAAAGTTCTAGTATTTTGTGCCGCGACAGCCCTCCGCTTGGGCACGCACGCGACCTGGCCGCTCCAGTTCATTGAGCTCGCGGGCTGTACCTTCGCTGGACTTGTGGTGCTCGTTCGTGCTAGCCACGTATGGCCATGCCATTGTCCGCGCAGCGCTGATCGGCAGTCTCCTGCGTTGCCACTACATGCGGAGTATACAGATAGTAGGCTTGGAGGTATTACAGGATTCCGTAAATGCTCGGAGGAGTGGGGGGCCTCTCGATGCCGCGAACGCGCAACTCTACAGTGAATCCAGCAAGGAGTCACTCAAGATCCAGCGTCGATTTCGGTGGCCCCAGCTCCTGCAACCGTGTCGGTGTGTCTGTTCGCACTACGGTTGGTAAACCTCTGTTGCACTCTCGTGACCGCACCAGAGCTTTTCCTTCTGCTCACGCGAAAGGCCGCGTGGGCGTGCGGGAGAGGAGCCCGAGCTCACCATCGGCCACCCAGCTGGCGCGGTCGCTCAGTCAAGGAAATGGCAGGTCTCAGCTCGCAAGTTGCCAGGGTTGAAGACACCTCGCCGAGATGCGTCGGTCGGTGGTGATTCGAAGCTCGACAGTGGGACGCCGGGAAACGCCTGCCGAACTGGACACTTTCTCCAACACGAACCACCAAGCGAGGCGGGCGCCGCGCAAAATCAAGGAAGCTACAGAACGACATGCATTCCTTTGTTGGCCACCAGAATGAGGCGACGTTGGCTTCTTGGATTGGTGTCGTCCTCCACACTCCGGATCTACTACAACAAGTTGCTGTCCACATCGCCGCCACCTACGATGTCCCGCACGCAGCACACCACTGAATCGTGGCGATCTGTACAGTCCGCACGAGGTCACCACACCAAACCGACTCGATGCCAGCAAAGCGGGGAACTGGACCTTTACAGAATCTGGCCCCGAGGTCCCCCGACACTTTCATCTCCCCCTCGATAGTGACATAACACACACACTTCCGCCCTTGCAAATCTTTGTGGCACTATTTTGCCCGCGTAGCGTGGCACGCTTTCGTTCTGTACATCTTGTCGAGCCCCGCCGGCCTTGAAGCGGTTTGACCAGGTCGAAGTCTGTGGGGAACACCAGGATGTCGCTTGCTGCGGGAGCCATCTACAGTATAAATGGCCTCAGTGTTGGCATGGATTTCGCCCAACTCGGGCGCCGCCAGGGGAGTTTGTCCTCACGCAGGGCACGGATGATGTGGGCCAGACGCGTTTGCATCAGCGGCGCCATCATAACCACCGGGACTTTTAGCATGATGCGGCCAGTGCTGGTGTGTGTGTGTTTTCACGTCAAAAATTTGTGAGGTTTCTGTTTTCGGCCGCCGAGCCTCTGCAATGCGCTCCGTATCGAAAAGCCGGTGGTTGGCTGCCCGTACGTCCGGTGCTTGGTTGTGTTTGGAACAGTTTGCTGGGGGGAGGGAGAAAACCTCGGCCTTTTGTGTGCCTCCGCGACACGCCTTCATACTACATACTACGGACACGCTGGGCTCCGGGTCGTCGGTGGTGGCGGTGGTCAACGCACATCCGGCTCGCGCTCGGCTCGCCAGATGTGAGACGATATCCGCCAGGCATCCGCTCGCGCGGAACTGCTCCGGATGCTTGGCCGGTCAACACGACCGGCTTGACTGAGTTGCCGGACCTGGTGGTGTGTGATTGGCCCGATTTTCACCGCCTCTGTCCATTCCAACCAATCATAGCCGAGAAGTCGGACCCATTGGCTGGAAAGTGCAGCTGGTTTGGTGGATCGGCGCCGCGACTTTTCATGCATGTGGCTACGGAATCGGCAAGCCAAGCCGCGATCTTCTTCATGGGGGGCCCTGTCTGTGCGCGGCCGCGTGCAGGTGGATACTGCCGTGGCGATGGACACTGGTCAGCCGTGGACCTGTCCGTCCGCCGCGGTCGATTCGAGGCGGCGCCGCGAAACAGCGGGCTGGGTCGCGGCGCAGCGCCCCTGCCTCTGCATTGCCGGTCGCGCGAGAGATCCGGCGTGTGCCGTCCGAGAGGGGCGATCGGTCGTTCCATCTCTGGCGCCGCGCACGGGTCGGGAAGGCCAAGCGTCAACTCGCCCAATGCATTCTCCCGTTGTTGCCGTTTTGGCTGTCCCGTTTCCCGGTTGGGGGAGGAGCCTGCTGGTGCCCAACAGAACGAAAGAAAAACGGAAAAACAGCTTGGCCCGGCGTCTCGCCCAATCGACTGACACGCTCCCATTTTCGAATCGGAGCCCTCTCGCGCACCGCCACCCCCTCTGCATACTCGCGACATGAGTGTGATCATGCCCCTCGACGAGGAGAAAGCCGAGGCGCTGCGCAACAGCATCGACGAGCGCCGCGACGCCGTCAAGCCCGTCGAGACCGCGACGAGCGCGGCCGACGTGGAGCGCGCGTCCCACCACAGCGACAGCGACAGCGACGCCCACAGCGACCGCGAGGACGACGAGGACGACGCCATGCGCCTCGACCCCAAGGAGATGCTGATCGTGAAAGACGGCACCATCAAGGTCGCGCACCCGTACCGCGAGCCAGAGCCGCAGTACGACGCCAACGGCGAGCTCATCAAGGCCTCGGGCACGTGGACCCAGGTCGAGCACGACCGCTTCCTCAAGGCGCTCCAGACGTACCCCAAGGGCCCGTGGAAGGCCATCGCCGCCATGGTCGGCTCGCGCACCGTGCGCCAGACGCAAACCCACGCGCAGAAGTACCGCGAGAAGATGGCGCGCCGCCTACGCGGGCTTCGCAACCGCAACGGCACGCTGCAGACCCCGCCCATGCGGCTCTCGCAGCTCGTCGCGACGCAGCCCGTTTACGGGCAGCTCGTGATGCCGGCCATGCAGTACTCGCACCGCCCGCAGTCGCTCTCGGTGAGCGGCGTTGAGTACCTCCCCATGCCGCCGACGTACCTCACGACGTCGCCGAGCCACCACCACCCGCACCACGTGGTCGAGACCCACCACCACCCGCACGCACTGCGCCCGACCGTGCCGACGGATATCTACTACTCGCCGACCCACGGGTACCACCAGCTCCACCACCAGCAGCAGCAGCCGCACCACCACCACCACCACGTCCACGCCGGTAGCCCCGCGGGCCCGTCAGTCGAGTACGGCATGTCGTACAAGCAGGTGCAGCACCAGCAGTCGCCGATGGCGCCCAAGACGCCAACCACGCCGTCGAGCGACTTGCAGCCCACGCCGTGGACCGAGAACGCGCCCAAGGTGCTCATGCCCACGCCCGACTATGGCGAGTCCATGGACTTCCTCATGAACTTTTACGCCATCGACCCGAACCACCCGGCCGCCCACGCGCACTTGCTCCAGGCCCAGCAGGCCCACTACGCCAGCACGCAGGCCATGCAAAACAGCCACCAGCACCAGGCCGCGTCCCCGACGTCCTAAGGCGTCGACCCTCCTTTCCCTACCCCAGCTCCACCCCTCTACTGAACGCCGATCGCGCGTGAACCCCAGTGTGTTTGGGTTCCCGCCCGCGCCGTTTTTTAAAATTATCCCCCGCGGAGAGAGACCGTCCCGCCCGCCCCAAGACAGACCCTGCAGGCTCTATTAGAGTGTGCTGCCTGCAAGGTGTGCGCCTCTGTGGCGCGGCAATCCCCACCCATCCTACGGCATCTCCCGGACTCCTCGTTGTCTCCGTACCCGACCTCCCCACCACGTTGTGTCGCGTGAAGAAAAGAGTAGCGTTCTTCCCAGTAGCGTTCGATGTTAGCAGAATCAGCTTCCCTCCTGTAAGATAACAAGTCTACCATCTTCTGTGTTTCTCCATATTCATGCTTTGCATTTTCATCATCGCTTCCATGTGCATGCGTTTCCACGGGGCCTTGCCTCCCGCCACCCTGCACGGAAGTATACGGTTGCAGTGCCTCCCAGACACCTGGAAGCGTACCCCTGGCCGTACCTCTGCTTGGTCGCGCTGCAATCGTTGATGTATTCGATTTGTTTGATTCGATGAGAGACAAAGAGAGCTCCCGCTCTTCCCCGAGGCCGTGTCCCACTCGCTCCGGGGGCAGTCAGTCCAAAGTGATCCGTACCCATGAAGATCGCGTAGAGGTTGTCGAGCGAAGAAGATTTTGGAGCCGGCGGGATGGGTCCGCCCAAAGGGCAACTGCTCGTGGTGGCTGCTGCACGCGACAAAACCGGATCGAATTGGATCCATCCAATTCAAGTGATACTTTCGGTTTTCTGAGATCTGTCAAGAGTGCCCATCTCCCTTTGACTTTGTAGCCATCCAGCAAATGTGGAAAGATCCGGGTCGCCAAAGTGTTGTCCAATTGTGATGCAGTGACGATTCGCGCCGTGTACCATGGACCACCCGATACAATCGGATCGTGCTGATGATCTTCAACAAGCGGTCGTGATCCCACCTGGAACAAGGTCGGCCTTGAGATCGATTGGCCCCACCGAAACTGGTAGCGGTTACGTTGCTGTTCTGCGAATGTATTGTTCTCACAGTGCTCGTTCCCTCATTGGGCCACGCCAAACTTGACTGAACCTCTGCGATCCTTCCTCGTTAGAAATGGCCATCGTGGACGATCTTCTTTGCTACCTTATCCGGGTCCCTCGCCATTCCTAGACTCCTTAAACTCGACGACGGCATGGAGTGATCGATCGAAAGCACTCAATCCACTTGGCGACGTGCGCGTGGCCATTGGCGCGTGCTGTATCAGCGAGCATCGTCGGGTCGCACACGCTGGACCACGGGAGCAGACGCAATACGCGGAGATGACCGCCTTGCGCTGCCTCATAGATCGCAGCGTCAACGTGGATGCGTGCGGGCCTCGTGTGTGTCAGCAGCCACTCGACCACGTTTAGATGGGCATTGCGTGCGGCATGCACTATGGCTCGCTTCATGTCCGCGCAGCCTTTGGTATGAAGGAACTGGACAACGTCAAGAAACCCGCCGGCTGCTGCGCAAGTCGCCGGCGTTTCCAGCTCGAAAGGATCGTCACAGTGGTCCATGAGCCACTTGACGACCTCGACATGTCCAGCGGTAGAAGCAGACACAATGGCTTGCGGTGTCACCTTGCCCCCGAGCATCACGACAAGAAACTGGATGCAATCGAGACTCCCGTGGTAGGCAGCCGCAACGACAACTTCGTTCGGCGTAGAGTGGTGGTACAGATCGGCTATACGTGGCTCGTACCACCGCACAAGATTGATATGACCATGAACAGCCGCTGCGTGGAGGCATGACGGTGTCAAGTCGATTTTCCCTCTCGCCATCGCCCACTTGGCCACTTCGAAGCTGCCACCCTGGGCATTTTCTGACGAGAATGACTTCAAGTCAGCGCTAAGCTCGGGCGATAGCGCAGCCTCGAGAAACTCGAGCACCTCCACTTGACCGTTAGTTTTCGCATACTCGATGATGCTGATCCAGTAGATCCGTTTAGACAACAAGCCGTGATATTGCAGCCACTTCAGCTTTGTCATCTCTCCTTTTGCGAACAGATCGTAAAGTCTGTACACGTGATAGTTGTCTTTGCTCCTTTCATCACCAGCGTCGACCCAGTCGATGACATATTCGGCAATCTCGTCGTGGTTGCAGTGCAGTGCAGCGCCTATAGCGTACTCGATCATCCTTCCATCGACCGGATACGTCTCAAAGATCCACTGGATCATGGGTAGGTTCAACCTGCGGGGAGCGAGCCAAATGTCCGATGGCTCAAGCTTCCCAACCTGTCCTGACGCGGCGACCCGCTGAGCGACTTCCACGGATCCGCTTTGCACCGCTAGTGTGAGGGCGTTCCGAGTGAGAGGTCTACCGAAACGATGCTGCTGTAGCCACTCGAGCAGCGGCAAATTCCCTTTCTGTACCGCAAGATCCATCGCTCGCGGCGCATCAACGCACGGCATCTTCTCAAGCAAGAGTTCGAGGGCGTGGCGCCTTCCTTGCCTCACAGCTTCATGAACGACACGTGTCCACACGGGCGAGTCCACCGGGATCACGAGGTTCGCTCGGTCCAAGAACGCCGTGCTGAACCGCTCGATGGCCTCGCACAGCACGTGTTCAGTGTACTCTTCGAGTGGCACGTCGGCCTGGGTCGCCGCGTCGAGCCACAGCTCCACGAGCCGAGCGCCTCCGAGTCGCAACGCGAACGCCGGACCGAGCACGGCGAGTGGCACCAAGAACTCTTGCACGACGAGCATGAGCTCGCGGTGGCCTCGCAGCCCTGCTTCGCATGCAGCGGCAACGCTCGTAAAGGTTCGCACCATCGTGGATAACGGGGAATTGGATTGTGGACCGATCGCGCGTGGAGGGACCTGGCCCACCCCATCGGGAACACGGAGAGTGATGATCCACTGGCCCTTACCAAGTGGCATGTCCACGAGTTGTGCAGTGCGGAGCCACTGGAGAAGATGGTGGGTGCACCACGAAGTTTGCGGCCTTTCAAGGTGTGGCTCCGGTCTCTTCTTCCCCGTGAAACGACATTCAGTGTAGTGTGGCGTGGCGGAACACAACCCACGACCGCGTTGAGACTCGTGCCCAGCGCTCGTGGTGTTGGAGCAAAGGCAACGAATCGTGGTGCTGTGAGCTGTGAGATCCCATTTAAAAAAACAGCGCCCAACCGGCTTGCCAATCAAGTTGCCATCGTCGTCAGTTTTAGTGACATATATGTCACTAATGCAGAGAATGTTGTTTTGGGCCAGTGTCGGCCATCGTCGACTCTCGTTGTTTTGGGTCACCTGGCAGCCCCCCGCGCCATTGACAAGCGCCCGCATTGCCCCACCATGAGCGACGCCACGGCCTCGAATGCCGCGCCGGCGCCACCGCGGGCGCCCGTGCGCCTGACGCTGGAAGAGAAGCTGTGGATGGACCGCCGCAAGGCGGACCTCCAGACCTACGCGGCCTTTGGCGCGGGCGTCGGCGCCATGATCGCCACGGCCGTCACGAGTGCGTTGGCGTCTCCTCCATCTCTGAACCTTGGCGCACCGACCGACCGTTTGTTTTGTGTGTGTCGTGTGTAGCGTTCGGACCGTTCAACCGCCGCATGCAGGCCGCGACGATCGTCGGCGCGCTGCTCATCGGCAGCTCGTCGGGCTTTCTGTACGCCGACACCAAGGCGCTCGAGCGCATCCAGAACCTGAGCGCCCAGAGCCGGCTGCGCAAGGAGTACCAGCAACTGTGCGTCGGTGGGGCTCTATCGAGAGGGAGAGACTGTGTGTAGAACTCACGTGGTTTGATGGGTGCTGTCGTGTAGCGTCATGGAGAAGAAGGCGTCGAAGAAGGAGTGATCACACCAAAATCCAAGGCCCGCGAAAAATACAAAGAAGCCCACAGCAGTTTTCATAGTTGTTTCTTTTCTCATGCTGAGTGTTAGGGCCAAGGCGGCAAGTCAAGCAGCGTCGACGACCAGATGTCGGGCAAGGGCGCCGACGTGCCACCATTTCATGACGGAGAGCACCAAGTGCCAGCTCTGGACAGCAATAGGGACTCGTCTGCTTTTTGGTATCCAGTCCCCACTAGGATTTCATACCCTCCATTTGAAGTGTCGGTTGTCAGCTTGGACACAGCAAAGTGATTCAGAGACCAGTACATGCTGCTGCGCGTAGTCGTACGCACCGACTGGTTCCGGAATGAATGGGAGTCGAGGAGATCGGCGCGACCCGTACTGCATTAGAGACCCATACTAACTTGGTTGTCTTTTGCAACAAACTCCACGAGGGCCTCGCCACCACCGTTTCCCACCATGAGCGACGCGTTATCGGCCCTTGCTGCGGTTTGCGTGCGTGTTGGCGGCACGTCGAGATGGCTCACACTATTTTCGCATTTGTAGGTACCTTCATAAACGTATATTAGTCTATATCGTGAAATCTTTAGAAGTTTGGTATATTGTGTATTTTGTATCCATACCATTACAACTAGAACCTGGCATGTTCGATTAAGAAGTGGAAAACAATACGCTCTTAATAATGGACTCATCCATTTCGCTCCGCCTACTCTCAGAAGACACACTCAAACTCTCTTAATTAATACCCGCTGACAACACCGCTGAACCCATTTCTCAATGAGACACTCAGGCGACCCACACTCACTGAACCCATCCTCCAGATCAACGTGTGCTGCAGTGACGCGGGTCCCTCGACTCGCGCACGACGAGGGACGCGCGTCGGTTCGAGATCAAGGCGGCGAGGTGATGGTGCCGCGGCGGGGCGACGCTGGCGGCAAGGCAGCCAATCGGACGAGCGAAATGTTAAAGTCCGCCGC
>JAADVT010000218.1:0-38548 GCA_023335895.1 Pythium rishiriense
CAATTGGGAACGGGTGCCCAGCACTCTCCTTCAATTACTTTATCCACATACAGTACATTCGAAATGGGGCGGGCCTAACCATGTGGACCACATGTGTTGGGCGAGCCCTTTACCAGCACACAGAGAGTGGTGGTTTCTAGTCAGCCAATGAGAATGGGTTTAGGAACGTGCCGTGGGGATGGCTGCCTTGTCTCTTGTGCTCGTTGGTGTCTCCGCTATGGACACCTGTGTCGACACGGCAATCGGGTGGTCAGTCTCCAAATTGTTGGCAAGTTTTGTGTTGGGGATGGATGTTGCAAGCAAACCAACCGCCCGGTTATTAGTATTATGGACTACCGCCATGCCCCTATTACCAACGAGCAGAGAAAGCATCTATAGATCAGCTCGCCTACAGTTCGTGGAGAGGTCGCATCGCCAGTCTCCACACTCTCCTACCGCCAACGTTGTGTATCTTTTCTCCCCAACAAACTGCAGCAGATGAGCCGCGCGGCCAGCTGAAAGAGTGCAGCACCAACCATCACTCTTTCTCCTCATGCCCATCCCCATCCCGTCTTGCGGGTCGCCAACAACGTTTCCGTGGTGCCCACTGTGCCGACCACATTTGCGCCACCAAACAAACCCACACGAATCGTTGGAAACAACCAACGCGACTCGTGGGGCTCGCCATTCTCGAATCTGCCTCGCAAGCCAACGCCAGCCATGAAGAACGAGTCGAGCGTGCCGCTCACGCCGCCGGCCGACGGCGACTACGCCTCGGGCGAGTCCCACAAGCAACAGCAGAAGAAGAAGGCCCACACGGTCTCGCTGGCCGTCGCGCTCTTCCTGCTCGTCAACATCATCGTGCTGTACGTGCTCCACTTTGCCGACCGCGGCTCGTCCTCGGACGCGTCGGCGGGCGCCGTCTCGGCGAGCTTCAAGAAGGACGGGCTCTCGACCGCGAACGTCGCCTCGGCCGCCAAGGGCAAGGCCGTGAGCATCGGCGCCGACGGACTGCTCACGGTCGGCGCCGGCACCTCGGCGTACCTCGACGTGGCCGACCTCGACAAGGTCGACAAGGCCGTCACGGCCATCCGTTTCGCGCCGCTCACGGGCGCCAAGGACGCGGCCATCATGTCGTACCAGACCGGCGCGTCGCCTAACCTCCAGAGCGTGCTCACCACGGTCCAGGGCGACGTCGCGGCCAAGACCGCCACGATCGCTGCCGCCGAGGACGCCAACACGTTCAAGGGCGCGTCCATCAAGGGCCTCGCGACGCTCTCGTCGTCGTCGCTTGTCGTGCTCAACTCGGTCGCCAGCGCTGACGGCATGAGCATTACGGTGTACGCCACGCCGGCGACGATCGCTGACGGCAAGGTCAAGGCCAACCAGGACGCCAAGGTGCTCGCGGCCAACAACTCGGCCACCAACTTTATCACGCGCGTGTCGGACTTGACGTTCGCCGTCGTGTTTTACGAGCCGTACTCGGAGACCGACGTGTACTACCAGCGCGTTGAGGTCGGCTCGGTCTCGGACGGCAAGATCTCGTTCTCCACGAGCGAGAAGTTCGGTGCCGGTAACACGGCCTCGCTTTCCACCACAGTCGGCCAGCCGCAGGGTGTCTTCAACTCGAGTGACCGCTTCACCGTGCCGTGGTTCGTTGACAACATGGCCGCTACCAAGGACAACACCACGTTTGTGGGCGCTGTCGGATTGTGCTTGTCGACCTACAACTTCGTCGCCAAGACCTCGAACCTCACGTCGCTCGGCGACTCCTGCCAGACGCAGTACCTCCCGGCGTACTTTGTCGAGTCGGTCAAGCTCTCGGACACCACGCTCGCGCTCGTGTTCGTGGACCGTGCCAACAAGTTCGCGCTCACTGTTGCGACCGTCGAGTTCTCGCCGATCACGGGCCAGCCTACGTTCCGTGGCTCCTACGTGTTTGACGACGCCACTGGCGCGTTTGATTTTGGCGCCGCCTATGGCTTCTACCCGAAGCCGACAGTGCGTCTGCTGAGCAACAACCGCCTTGCCGTCGGATTCCTGAACCCGTCCAACTCGGGCAAGCCCAGCGTCAAGGTCCTCAAGTTCGCGTCTGATCTTTCCATGGAAGCCGTTTCGCCGTCGCTCCCGATCTCGAACGCCGACTTCTCGGTTGCCTCGGCTGATCCGCAGGCGTTCGGTAGCATTATCTTGGACATTGCCCCGCTCTCGTCGGGTTTCATCGCCGCGTACGCTGGCAGCTACGCGGGCACGCAGTACCAGCGCGTCGCGTTTGTTGAGTCGCTCGGTAAGCCGCTCGGTGTGATCTCAGATGTGGACGGCAGCGAGTTTGACATTGCCATGTCGGGCACGGTGGACGCCTCTTCACTCACCGCGGGCCGTGCTTACTACGCTGCCACGGACGGCCACATCTACGCGCCGTCCACCAACACCGACAGCAACTATGTGCTTGCCAACGACAACAAGATCGTGCTCTCCAAGGATGCGCTTGTTGGAGTTGCCGTCAGCAGCAGCAAGCTCTTTGTCGCTGCCCAGGCCAACTAAATTGGCAGTATTGTCACCTCGATCCGTTTCTCCAACACGTTCGCGTGTGCACGCCTCCACATCAATGCAAATGAAGGGGGTTCCAGTAGAATGGAGCCTAGTGGTGGTGGAGAACCCATCAGCCACGAAGGATATCGCCACGCGACTACCCATGTGGGAGGTAGACGCGTGCTTCACGTGAAGCGGGGAAGAGAGATGCGACTGATGTGTATATCTCCCAAGTAATAGTGGTGATAACGTACCGACATGAATCGAACAATCCAAAGCATGAAACTAAGAGCGCCCAGCCCACACCCGTCTTTGCTCTTGCAAAATAATCTTGGATACCCCGTGCAGAGGATCTCCAGAGGTGGTATTCACAACGCAGGGAATGCCATCTAAATTTATTATCCGTTGATTGATCAGAACTGTATCCATCGGTGCGTGTCATCTGTGACTGCGTGTTTGTCTCCTTATTGTGACCCTTTTGCGATGTGGGATGAAAGTGGAGCACCGTCAAGACACGTTTTGAAACCGTTTGCTACGCCTCGGCTGAGTCCGGTGAGTTAATTTCGACTCTCGTCTGTCTCTCTGTGCCGCCCAAACTCCGGATCAGAATACCCAGCGAATCACAGTCGTCCGAGGAGTGTGCCATGCACGAGGCGACGTCAACCTGATGCTGAAGGAACAATGGAATCCAACTCCCATCATGAGCGGATGCGGTTAACCTCGACGATTTTAGACCGGTAAGATGAGATCCTCTTGGATGCCTCAGGTTCAGGATGTGTCGCGTTCTCATCCCACGACCTCGTCCAGTGAGTGTGTGATCTTATCGATCTGGTCTGGGCGGCGTGCGATCTCATCGACCTAGAGGCTCGTAGGTTGCCTTTTCCTTCCAACCATTGACCAAATTCATTCTCAGTTTTCCCAGCTCCGCAGCAAGTCGTCTTCCTCGGCACTCAGGACTACTGAAGATCCACCCTCCCCAACCTTCTCCAACAGCCTCGGTTTGACGCCTCGATCGCCATGACAGAGCCTAAGTCAGTTGACGTGGCGCAGGTCAAGCTTGACAAGCAACGAGGAGCTGCTTCAGCTGGAAATGCCGCTGCTGGAATGGGCGGGCTCATCTTCAAGGTCGTCGCTGTGCTCTTCGTGATCGGCAATGTCACGGCGCTGTACGTGCTTCACTTTGTGAACCGTCCAAGCCCGACAACGCGATTCACGTTTTCCAACTTTGAAGCGGTGAATGGCACCTCGGCCACGGTCGGCAACGTTGTCTCGCTCTCGGCCGAGAGCAAGCTCCGCAATGGCGCTGGCACGACAGCTTACCTGAACCGCGCGACGCTCAATGATGCAGATGTGACGTACTACGAGTACATCAACGTCGCCAAGCTTGGTACGACGAGCAGCAACTACCTCACCAACTTGATGAGCTACCGCCGCGTCGGTGCGAACTCGAAGCAGAGCGTGCTCACGTCGTTTACTGTGGACCTATCGACCCGGGCTGTGTCGATCAGCACCGACTACGACAAGACCGCGAACGTCATTGCGAACTTTGCGATTCGTGATATTGCCACGCTATCGGACACGAGCGCTCTTGTCATGACGGTTGATGACCGGACGTGGACGTACCAGACGTATGTGACCGCGGCATCGATCTCGGCAAAGAGTGGTGCGACCCTCGCGACTTCAACTCAGAAGCTGGTCGCCACAGGCTCTGCCACCCAGTACATGACGCGCCTCGACAGCAGCACCGCCATTATCGCGTACTACGACGCATACGTTGACAGTTCCACGAGCTACTACCAGAATGTTGTGGCTGCGACAGTTGGTTCGGATGGCACCGTGTCGCTCTCTTCACCCAAGACGTTTGGCCCCGACAACCTCCAGAATATGGCGGACTGGGGCCGCCCGGTGACGACGAGCTCCGCGGATGGCTCGTTCGCGATCCCGTACCACCAGAAGGACTCGGGTTTGTGCCTGGCAGCAGCCACGTACTCCACGAGTGCGAAGACGTTCAGCAACTTCACGGAAACCTGCAACACCAACTTCCAGCCCACCTTCTACCCGGAAGGTATCATGCTTTCCGACAACATTATGCTCATCGCTTTCCACGACGGCTCGCGCAAGAACATGCTCACACTTGTCACCGCGTCTGTCTCGGGCACGAAAGTCTACTTCCGCTCAAGTTACACCTTCCCGGATGTCGCCGGTGACTACGACTCGGACTACGGCTACATCTCCCCGGATGTGTCGCTCGCGATGCTGTCGGGCAACCGCTTGGCCGTGAGCTTCTTGAACCCGGCGATGAACGGTCGCCAGAGCGTCAAGATTGTTCGCTACTCGATCGAGTCACTCTCGTTCAAGGACGTGACCCCCGTGGTGCCGGTCGCGGCGTCCACGTTCACACTCAGTCTCAACGGTGCAACGACTAACAACCGGGCCGTGACGCAGCGCATCATGGCTGTAGGCTCGGATTCAGTGGTCGCGATCCACTTGGGCGCGCGTGGTGCTGCTAGTTACCAGCACGTGGCCCTGGTCGAGGCGTTTGGCGCCCCAGTGGGTGTGCTCCGCGACTTGAACGGCAAGCACAAGGCCAGCGTCGCGATTTCGGGCAAGGCCTCAGACGTGAACACCAAGGGCAATGGCGACCTCGTGAGCGGCCGCTTCTACTACGCCACAACGGCCGGCTACGTGGCGTCGCCGGCCTCGGGCACCGCGACTGGGGCCGAGGTGTTTGCGACCAGCGAAGACGCCAACATGCTCGTCACTGCGGACGGCAAAGTCGGCTTGGCCACCGACGCCAACGAGCTCTTCGTGTCGACCGCCTTTTAAACTCCGATGCGGAGTGAGCGAGTGCCGAAGACGACTTCACAACTCTGATCACTTTCCGAGCACCAATTGAACGGCGCTCGACTGCTTCTTTCTCAACGATTCGCGGACGAAAAATAATGAACCAGAAACAAAGCACGACATGACCACAACTCCCACCAAGACGCGACGGACACGCGAGACCGCTCGCCAATCCATTCGACTGACTGCACGACCTCCACCACTCACTTTCATATTTTCTCTTCCCTCAATATAAACTCCTTCACGTTCGATTCGTTTCGTGTCATTTCCGTCGGATTAGTCGATTAGCTTAGGCACATGCAATGCTAACATCCCTATCTGCCAAAAACCGCACAAAAAACACAGTCACCTCCAGTGTTTCCGTCCTGTTTCAACGCGAAGATGCTCTCGCTCGCGGCACGCGCGAACTTCTCCCCGGCGTCGGTCGCGGCGCGCGCCGCTGGACGCTCCATCGTGAGCCAGCGCTCGCCCCACGCGCTGGGGGTGGTGTCCAAGAACCGCGTGGCGCTGGCGGCGTTCCCACGCTACGCCGGCTGGAACGGAGCCAGCGCGCTCCGTCGCCCCTCGCGTCTGGCCAAGAGCTCCTTGCCACAACGACGCGCGTACGGCGGCTTCAACGGGGGCGGCCAGGGGGGCGTGTTCTCCACGCCGGAGGGGATCGTGTACGCGCTCATCGGCGCGAACGGCGTCGTGTTCTTCCTGTGGTCGACCACGCAGACCCCGGGCCAGCGCGCGCGCATGGTGACTCACTTTACGACCTCGGCGCGCCACCTTGACAACGGCATGTACCACACGCTGCTCACTTCGACTTTCAGTCACGCGGATTTCGGACACCTCTTTACCAACATGCTCGGTCTGTTCTTCTTTGGGCGCGAGATCAGCTATCTGCTCGGCCCGCGGCGCTTCCTCGGACTGTACCTCGCGAGCGGGGTCGTGTCGTCGTGGGCGGCCGTACAGGAGCAGAAGCAGTCGCGCCGCATGTCGCTTAACCTCGGCGCGAGTGGCGCCGTCAACTCGATCACGGCGCTCAGCATCCTGCTCTTCCCGCACTCGACGCTGCTAATTTTTGGCATCGTGCCGATCCCGGCGTGGGTCGCCGGTACGATGTTTATCGGCCGGGACTTGTACAGCTGGCTGAACGGTACGCAGGACGGCATCGGCCATTTCGCGCACCTCAGCGGCGCTGCCTGCGGCGGCCTCTACTACGCGTACCTGCGACGCGGCATGCGCTCGTTCCGCTAGATGCTGAAGTTCAGCTCGGTACGGAGGCTATCGGCAACGGATACAGTACTCTTGGACCACGGCGCGTTTCTAATAGAGCGTGAATCTTGTTCTCATCGCTGGTCTCGTTCAAGCCAAGCTCAGCTTCGATTCAGGGCGAAGAAGCTGGTGTTGACGTTTACGACACGGTTGCCCATTCGAAATGACCATGCATATGTACAAGCACTCTCACCCACAGCGAGCACTCACCCCGCCACGAGGCCCCTCTCACCCCGCCACACGAGACACAACTTGTGTGGCGACAGCCTTGTGTCACACAAGGCTGTCGCCCACCCGATATCCCAAATTTAATCATTTGAAAATCGGTTGGAAGATACGGAATTTTCTAATTGGCCAAAACAATTCCAAAAACGTTTCTGGATTGGTGGAAAATAAGTGTGCGTGAGAGTGTTGGTCACTTCAACCACAAGGTTTCCCCCCCCTCCGCCTTCACTTCGCGTTTTCCCTCTCGACAAAGGCAACGAACACCGTATGAGTCGCGCGCTCAGCACTGTCGCGGTGGCAGGCGCCGCAGGGATAGGGTCGCCCGCGCGCAGAGGTCCGCCGCCGCCACCCGCGACGGCCGCGTCTTCGTCTGTGCGCCTCCAGGCAGTCGTACGCGTCCGTCCTTCCCCAGCAGGCGAGACAGGCGCGCCGTCCGCTGTGGCCTTGGACGGCAACAACGTACTCATCAAGGGCGTATCCTACGCGTGAGTGGCGACCTCTGATTCGTTTACTAGGCGCACTTTCATCTTATGGCGCATGATGCGTTTCCGGTGTGTGCAGCTTCGACCACGTCATGCCGATGACGACGACCCAAGAAGGTACGCATTTGAGGCAAAGCATTCTCCGAACGGAATCAATACGATCGAGGCTGAACTTTTCTTTTTTCGATACAGAGCTGTACAACACCACAATCAAACCGATGGTCAGCACGGTCATCGATGGCTACAACGTGTCGATCTTCGCGTATGGCCACACCGGCTCCGGCAAAACCTATACTATGGGGTTCTCTTCTCGCAGCAACCAACCCACGGAACAATCAGGGGTTGTCGCTCGATTTGCTCAAGATCTGTTTGATCGTCTCGAAGCCGATGTGTCGCGCTCATTCACCGTAACCGCATCGCATATGGAATTCTACGGACCGACCGTCAGAGATCTTATGGACTCGACGAAAACTGTGAAGGTTCATGCGGCAACCATTCAAGGCATCACTGAGGTGAGTCAGTATTGAGGACGCTCAATGTTGTATTCACAATATTAATAACGTGTGCAATTTTTCGCGCAAAGTTGGATGTGACATCGGCGACAGATACAGTTAAATTGCTTCGCAAAGGATGCAAGAACCGTTTGAAGGCTGAAACTAAGAGAAATGCAACATCCAGCCGAACTCACGCCGTGTTTACTCTCAAGATCAAACAAACGCTCTCGGATTCGAGTACCTTGTGTGCGAAAGTATCCTTTTTCGACCTCGCCGGGAGCGAGAAGTGCGGTAAAGAAGGTCTCGAAGGGCAGCGTCTGAAGGAAGGTGTCAACATAAATCTCGGTCTTCAAACTCTTGGGAGGGTGATCACTGCTCTCGCAGAGAAGAAAAAGCCTGAAACAGTTCCGTATCGTGAGAGTTGACTCACTCTTGCTCTTCGAGACGAACTGGGCGGAAACAGTCACTCACTCTTCATGTACGTCCCATTTAGTATGGAAGCTCTCATGCAACAATTGGTTGACTTCTTCGTTATGCATACTGAATTCTAGCGCGTGTATCTCTGCGGCAACTACCGAGCTGGAAGAGACCCTGAACACGCTGAAGTATGCATGCTGCGTTCGGGACATCGAGACCAAGACCACAAGAAACGTTGGCATGGCTGCGTTGCAAGAGAAGGGAACAGAAGACGTTGTATCCGAGGCTAAACGACGAGAAACCGAGATGCGTACTCGGGTCTCAACTCTTGAAGCAAACATGATTCAGTTGCGCGAAGAACGCCTCCGCCAAGAGCTTCAATGCGTTGGGTTTCAACAGCAGGTAACCCAGATGACTGATTATCAAGAGTGTTTGGAGCGACAGAATGCGTCGGTATCTCGCGAAGCACTCGATCTCAAACTTGTAAGTTGGCAAATATTGGTATTCACAACTTCTTCAATTGACGAGTGTCCATGGATGATAGCGGAACATGCAACTTGTGGAGAGAGTATCCCTTCATCGCGAATTCACCCATATGGCACTCGAGGATTTGTACGATTTTCAACTAGAGTCCCGTCGCCGAAGTCACGAGTCTTTGGCTGAGCTCTTCGTCCAGCTCGACTTCATCCACAGCGACAGATCTAGTCGATATGTTGAGGACCTTCTCAAAGAGATCCGTTCCGAGCTGCGCATCTTTTATATGAATGGCGGCGACAACCGCGATATCACCGGTCTCAACAGACACAAGCAACTGGTGGACAACGCCAACTATTGAGCATTGTCATTCGAGAAGCCAAGCGACACCAAGTATTCGTTGTTCGCGACTTACAATACGATTTCCCCCCTCTTCAATCCCTATGATGCTTTCAAAAGCTGCCGTTAGAATCATTCTTCGAACCCAGCGGACGATGTAATCACGAGTCATTACTATCCATCACGATGATGGAGAAAGGCAGCGGGTAGTATACAAACAACGGGTAGTATACAAACAACAACACAAAACGAGAAGAAGAAAAAAGAACAATAGAAGCTCAAACGAAAACAAACACAAACACAAACACAAAACAAAAACAAAAAACAACAGAAGCTTCCGGAGGTCTGCCTCCACAAGGCACTCATGGGTACAGAAATGCTGGAGAGCAAAAACAATACATATCGCGAACATAGTCCAGACACCAACACCGCACCCGGTGTCACACGCACATCACTTCAAGGAATCGGAGTCCCACAAGACACACGCAAACACGCACGCACGCACACGCGAGGATGCCGGCCGCCGCCACAGAGACCAGCAGGACCAGCAAGAGACAGACATCAAGCCAACTGGACACTCGACGCTCTGCACTCGGGGCCTTCACTCTCTGGCCACGCCTCACCGTGATGTCAGGTCGCGCCGAGCAGAGCGGAGCGGAGGCGGGCTACCGGTCTCTGCCGCGCCGCACCACGCCGGACTGCTCGGGACGACACCATTCCCGAATTTGCCTCGTAGTACCGACGCTGCGCTACGACACACGCTACTCTTAGCCCGCACTACCCCGCTACTAGACAAATGGAAGGGGGGGAAATAAAGAAAGATTAGAAAAAATGTTTGTCGTACAAGGTCTATGTCGCGGTTTTGTTCTCTGGTTTCTGAGATCAGCATGGATTCATACATGCACACGTGAAGAAGCCACTGCCTAGCGCGCGTGTGTATGGGGTTTCAAGTGGAAAGTTGGATGGTTGGAGATGTTGAAAAAACGGAGACGAGAAGAGGAGCAGCGGGACCAGAAATGGAGCGGAGGAGGAGGAGGAGCGTCTCCTCTGGACACGACTAGTGCGAGCACAGATACGGAGCTTCTGGCGCAGCGCCTCGACGCGCTTGAGGCCGTCGAGATCCCGGCGCAAGGCTCGACGGTGCTGCAAGAGACTGACGGTGCTGTAGTACCACATCCACTTGAGCTCCAAGTCGCGGTGCGCCAGAGCAGCGTCGCCGCCAAAGTGAGCGACCGCGCGCACTACGATGTCAAGGATCGCAAAGGGGTACGCGAGCAAGAAGGAATCTCCGCCGTTCAGGGCGTGGAGATCGTCGACGATGTCCAAGACTGTGTGATGGAGAACGGGTCCCAGCGTGGGGTGTTTCGAGGTCAGCTCTCTCTCCATCGCGTTCGCCATCGCAACACCACGTTCGCGCATAGCCTGCATGCCCGGTGAATGAGTCACGGCGGCCTGATCTGGCTCGGGCTCACGCGTTGACTCGGCGCCGCCGAGGGTGACCGCGTGCACAGCGTCCGTGACTTGGACCTCCGTGGCAACAGCAGCGCCATCCGTAGCCGTGGCAAGGCCCTCCGAGTCCGGGTCAGCGATGGCGGTGTTCGTGGCAACGTCAATCGCCGTGCCGACGGTCTTCTTCTTGTTCTCGTCCGGACCGGACATTTCCGCGCCGCCTGTCTCGTTCGCCAACGCCGGGCGGATGCGAGTCGCGTTCTTGGTGCGCTCAGCCGACGCGTCCGTCGCGGGTAGCGCAGCCGGAGCCAGTTGACTGGGTCGTGGGAGCGTGATCGTTAGCGCCGCGTCGCGCGGAGCGGCGTCCATGTCGTCGAGGTGGTTTCCCTTGCGGGTGGAGAAGCAGATTTGGGAAGGGGGCGGGGGAAGCAAGCATTGAAGTGACCATCACTCCTTTCCCTCACATTTTGATTTTGTGTCACAGTCAGTATCACAAATTCGCAGAATGTGACATGATTTGTCACAAACAGGGGGACATTGTGCAACTGTGTTCTCCAGGCGTATCCTCACGACGAGAAAGTGGCCACATTGGCTTTTGATGGCAGATACTGAGGTTTAAACATCACAGATGGCCAATGAACTGCTTTTGTTATCTCCGTTGTGGGAAGATTACAGTGTTCTCGCATGCATCAATAGTGCTAAAACGGATACTTTGCCCAACGCGGTTTCAACAAGCGTACCCATATCGCACTCAGACGACCAACGCGGAAAAAGAAAAAGGCGGCAACGTTTTTCTCCGATCACGAGCAACTCAATACGTCGATCCCACGCGGTCTGCGCATACACCGCTCACATGCAAGGATGACGATCTACTCGACACCCGTGCCCCCGTCACACGACCTCGCCGAGTTCGAACTCACAAACGACGCTCTCACCGTCGAAACCTACCGCGCACTGGCTCAGAAACAGCAAGAGCTCGGTCCCGTGGCATTCGACACTGCGCTGAAGGTCATCTGCTGCCTGCACGCGAAGAACCGCGGCCGACGCTTTCAGCTGGACTACGAACTGGCCATCGTCGACGTCGTCTTGCGTGCTCTACGGTGGTACGCGTACGATGTCGAGCAGACGTACACGTCGCTCGTCACCAGTTGGCTGCTCCGCTATGAGCAGTTAGACCACGATCGCAACACGACTCTCCACAATGACGCAGTACAGCGCGCGCTAACTAACGCATACTCGAACTACTAGAGAGACACACAAAAAGCCGTGAGCACCCTTCAATACATGGCGCTCGCAATTCAGCTCAAAGCACACGTTCGCAAACCTTAGAAGTTCACATCAGGCTCAACACGCGCAGTGCTTGTACATTCGAGTGGGTTAGAAGATTGACTTCTTGACGTAGCGAAGGTACGCGAAGTAGGCGCTCCCGCTGAAGGCGCCACTAAGATGTGCGAAGTAACCGACGCCGTCTTGACGATCCGTCGCCCAACCGTACAGATCGCGTCCGATGAAGAGAGAACCGGTTAGCCACGCTGGAAGCGGAACGAATCCGAAAAGTAACAGCGTTGATCGCGGGTTCATCAGGATGCTCATGGCTGTGACGGAATTGACAGCCCCACTTGCGCCAAAGTTGAAGGCGAGCCGGTCTGACCGCTTCTGATCGTACACAGCCGCCCAGGATGACAACACTCCGCTCCCGAGGTACAACGCCAAAAATCGGTTGCGCCCGACGAGTGCACAGATCGGCGTTCCGAAAAAGTACAGACCCACCATGTTGGCAAAGAGGTGGCCAAGATCGCCGTGGCTGAACACGGACGTGAGTAGCGTGTAGTACTTGCCCCGCTCGAGATGGCTGTGCGACGTGGTGAAATGGTCGATCATCACGTTCTGCTTGGCTGGGAACTGCTTGACTTTTTGCCAGCCGAAGAACACGACGACGTTGGCCATGACGAGGCCCAGGATCACATGGTCAGCGGAGCGCTTGGCGCGGCGCTGTTTCTTGAGCGCGGCATACTCGCTCAATTGGCGCGTGAGCTGCTGCTGCATGCGCATGCGATCCGCCCCGACGCTGTTGTGGGCACGCAGCCCGATGCGCACCGGAACTGATCGGAAAAGCGCCTGCCGGGAAGGGGTCTTGGACATTGGCCGACCGAGGCACGTGACAGCGCGAGACAGCGCAGCGCCTTGCCAGCGTGGCGGTCCACGGGGAGCGATGCGGCCGACCACCGCCGATGGTGATCGCACACGCGTGGCGTGGTACATGCGGAGGATCTCAGAGGTCTTGCTATGCGCGCTGGGGAAGGACCCCCACGACGCCCCAATGTTGGCCGACTTCGTCCGCCTTCGGCGAACTTCAAGCGCAATCCAATCCTATTTCTATGTGGTGCACACAATATAGCCCATTATGCCTAAAGTAATGGTTTGAACACTATGATGAAGTGCCTCCGGGACCGACTCTCTGCCAACGGGTGATGGTTCTCACTCGATGGCCAGAGGGATGTGCTGAGATCTCCCCGTCAGCAGTCGTGATCGTTCAATAGCATGGCACAGTTGGACGTCGGGTGTGGCCTTCTGCAGAGGCGCGGCGGTCTGGGCGGGTGAGCCAGAGCACCAGGTGGGCGCGAGCCCCGGCGCGCTCCTGGGTGCCAGCGAGGCTCGGAAGAGGCGCGGGCACTTGAACGTGGACGACGGCGCCACGTGACTATGGGCACGAGAGCCCGGCTGTCCACGGCAAAGAGAGAACACGGAAGGGCGCAGTACAGTAATCGCTCGCCGCGACAGTCGCAGACACCCCACAAAGACACACACGGCGTGTGATCGCCCTCGCTCGCGTGGATCGCGAGGCCATTGCTCGCTTTTTTTTCTTTCGATCGATTCCGAGATTGGACGGCCGGCCATGAAGTCGACCCGCGTGGTACTCGTGTCGGCGCTCGCGGGCGCATGGCTCGCGGCGACCCACGTGGACGCGCACTCGTGGATCGACTGTCTCGACACGAGCCGCACCAAGCTGTATGACCAGAGCGCCGAGTACATTTACGGCGGCGCCAAGGGCAACGGGTTCTGCGAGGGCTACGCCGCGGGCTTCCCGGGCCGCGGCGTCGCCGACATCGGCCCGGCCTTCACGCACAAGATGCTCAAGAACGAGGTCGAGGCCGGCACGGCCGTGTGCCAGGCCGTCGACGCCAACACGTACTCGGGCTGGCGCAAACGGCTCACAGTGGAAGCCGGCAAGCCGATCTACATCGCGTACCTCGAGAATGGCCACGTCTCCAAGGACAAGATCGCCCAAGGCACGCAGTACGGCATCTACTGGACTGGCAAGCCCGGCGCAAAGCTCGCGTCGACCAAAGATATCGCGCAGAACAAGCTCGTGGACGGCAAGCTGCACAACTTTGATGACGGCAACTGCGGCGAGTCGGTCGACGCGGAGGGCAAGCCTACGGGACGCGCGGGAGACGGCAAGCCCTGCATCGGCGACTTCACTATCCCGGCCGGCACAGCGCCCGGCGTCTACCACTTTGTCTGGTACTGGAAGTTTTACCTCGACGACCCGAACGCGTACGTTGACAAGGCTAAAGCCGCCGGGTATTTTGGCGCAGCATATTCGTCGTGCTTTGAAATCGAAGTCAAAGCCAGTGCTGCCAGCGAGGCGAGCGCTAAGCCCCCCATGCTTGCCATCACCCAGGCACCAACACCGGCACCGACACCTGCTCCAACGCCGAAACCCGCAACGCCCGCACCGACGCCGAAACCGGCAACGCCTGCACCCACACCACCGCCGACAACGCCCAAGCCCACAACTCCTCCCACGCCAGCACCAGCAGCCAAAGCCACCGTGGCGCCCAGCCCAACCGTGCGACCGGCACCCACGCCAGCGGCGTCCCAGACTGGCACGATCGACTTCAACATATTCACGGCTCAGCAACTCGCGGAGGCTGTCGCAAACGCCAAGAACCCGGCAGCCAAAAAGACCAAGGCAACCTACTGTCACTGAGAGACAGTCACTCAATTTGTAGCAGACACGGAAGATAGTGTCGTTTTTATTTGTTGTGTTTGGTATGCGACGATAGTGTGTGAGTGTGTGTATGCGTGTGTTGAATGTAGTCTCGGGCCTTCCGTGCTTTCTGCCTGTCGTTACCTCATTCACCTGGCTCATAGCGAGCAATAGGACGGGATCCGACCACACGAAAGCTCGTGTTGCTCAGCGACAGCCACGTAGTGAACTCGGTCTCACATTTTCGCACAAGATACTGGTCGCGCCTCTCGTCATACGATACGACCACGCACTCGATCTCCTGCTCCAGAGCGACGTTGTGGCGGACCACGACAGAGACAAGTGGGTGGCCGTATGATCTGTTCCCATACACACGAAGGCGGCACCCGCGCACGAGTTCATCACCCCAACAGACGTGTTGACTCGCGTCGTAGTACCGCACGCGCTGCTCCGTGGGAGTTGAAATACGGCTCGTGTCGATCCCAGCGTCGTCGTCTTGATCACCGCTGCCGAACGTGAAGATCCCTTTGCCCTGCAGCTCATCGCGACAAAAGCTACCCTCCCACGAGTCGCCATTATGCCAGTAGTATGTGCCTCGTCCATGCATGAATCCGTTCATCCACTCTCCCACGTATCGTGGGACTCGCTTGACATCGCCCAGTTCACTGCCCACGAACAACTCCTTCTGAGGTACCCATAGAGTGCCGTGGCCGTGAGGGACGAGCACACCATTCTCGTTGACGCCTTCACCATCGTACTTGGAGCCATTGTCGAACCGTTTGATGATCTGCCGCTTGCGCCACGCTTCATAGGCCACACGGTCTTCCTCGTCTTTCTTGCGCTGTTCGATGCCTGCAACCGTTGCTGCCACTTTGAGCCGTTCGTTCTTGATAAAATCGCGCTTTGCTCGGCGGAAGGCGTCGCGTTCCGTGCGAAATCGCTCTTCGAGCTCGCGCCAGCCGACGTTGCCACTCGCATCCTCGTTACTCGCGTGGTCGTGGACGAAATGCTGCTCGACTTCAAACATTGCGCGGCTGAAATCGCCTCGCCCGATCAGCAACGCACCAGCTGCAGCCTCTTGGCTCAGCCTCGGCTTCGTGTACTTGTTGCACAGCTTGTCGATTACGACTTGCTTGTACGGAAACTCGGGCCACGCAAGCGATGAGCCATCGTGTGCATGGAGTGGTCGTAGCGGGTCGAACTCAAAAACGAGCTCTTGTGGCGACGCATCCACCACCGAGCGATACATGGCACAGACTATCTCACGATAGTAAGCGCTATTTCGCGGTGACAACGGCATGCCACTCATCAACGCACAAGAATAGACAGAAAATCACCCGCGAACTATGTGGCTCGTCCACACTCCCAGTATCGGTCACACAGCACCATGGCAGCAAACTGTAGCACGTTGGATCTGCTAGATGCAGACGACGACGTAGCGAACGATGCTGTCGAGTGCAGGAACGACGATCACTTGTTGGATCCAGCTCACAACGAAAGCGCCGGTGGCGACGACGGCGAGCTGCAGCGCATGGGTGGGCGCTGCCGTCCGTCGACTGCGAGGGAGATCTTTGTTGTCCAGGGGGAACCGACGGGTACTTCAAGGCCACGGTAATGGAGTTTGTGTGGAAAATGTCATCGGAGCCGTGATCATAACGTTGAGAATGAGTTTATCGGTAGCTCCTTGTCGTCGAAAAAAGTTATTCGCCCACGTCCAGGATCGGCAACTTTAAGACGATCCGAGACACGCCATGAAGTTGGGAACCAGCAGAGTGCAGCGGCGGCTGACAGTGACCTAGGAAGCTCTATCTCAAGGCGTGACCGACAGAACCAGTATGAGGTGCGGATACATGGAGCTGGTGTATGAACTCACAAAGCCTTTTTGATAACGTTGTATGAACGGCAGAGTCAACTACATGCGCTACGAGAGCAGCTCGAGCAGGTGCATCGCGAGTTGGCGCATACGCGAGAAGAGCGGGAAGAGCTGCATGTTGCCTTTCGTCGATTGGACCAAGAAATCACAAATGGATACAATCTCACCGAGCGCAAAGAGAAAGAAATGAAGATCGCTGAGCTGCTCGCAAAAAATCTCAAGGTATGGAACAACAAATTGCTCAAAGTGGCGTTAATCGGTCCGATATTGATCATTGTATTTGCATGCTAGCTGTCGCAGATGCTGGAAAAAGAGCTCAAGAGCCAGGAGGTGTTGAAGGCGGCGAATAATGATCTGCAAGCGAAAGTCGCGGAACTAGAGGGTCAGACAACATTGCTGAATCATGTGCTCGCTAGTGTTGAGACCAAACATGCCGCTCTTGCTGAGGCACATAGTCAGCTCATACGCACACATCTTGCGGCGCAAGAAAGCATTGTCGAACTGCAAGCTCAGATTCTTCAATGGGAAGCCAAGGGAGGCAGGTTGACGAATGGTACCACATTCGATTATGAAGAGAAGCTAAAACTCTTTGAGTCCCGGTGCTCGGAGCTCCAGCGAAAGCTCGATGATAAGAGTACGCTTCTTCGAGCTGAACAAGACAAGAACTGCGCGCTTGAGCAGAGCTGTGAAAAGCTGTTGGAAGAAAAAGCTGACTTGGAGGCAGAAGTCGCCTCTGTGCATGACAAGATGATACGAATGAATGGTGCGATAAAGACAATGGAGGCCGCAGTGGAAGCATCTTCAAACAACGCTCACGAAGTATCACTTCTTAGTCGAGTATGGCGAGAAATTCGAGCTCTTCGTGATGCCGTTGACTTCTAACCAATTCGTTTTGATGATAGATGAAAGAAAGAATCCGCGTGCTTGAGGAAGAAATGCTTGGTAAAAATCGCCTGATCATCGATTTGAAGGAATCGGTGAACAGTTTGCTCAACGGAAGCACAGTAGGGCAATCTCAACGAAGTTTGAAGCGTCGGCATCCGAGCGTTAAGGTTGCTCACATGAGAAGCGAACCAGTGTCGAGTCGTATCATCGCATTGACGCAGCGCCTCCGAAAGGCAGAAGAAGCCAGGTAGAACGCCGGTCTTCTGGATTATTGGTAGTCATCGAGATTGACGGACACCTGCGTGTTTGTGCTTAAAGGGACCATAAGAGTCGTTGCCTGAATGTGCTACTCGCAATGTTACCTCAACTACTGCAACAGCTGGACGCGCTTCAAGACAAGTTTCACGCAACACTGGAGTCCAATACTATTCTATCCCACGCAATCGAACAGCTCCAGTCAGGTGACCAAGGCTCCCGGTTGCAGAATGAACCAGTCATCGCGCTAGCACGGGAAGGCTATTTGCTCAGTGGACCGTATCAGCCGGAACTACTCATGGGCTTCACTCTCAGTAAGGCGCTCAGCGAGGTTGCACCTCCGCCACCCAAGAAGCAAGCCAACTTGATGCCGTTTCACGTACGAACACGCGTAAACATCTCCGACAACTCGTCTAGTCAAGGCGAGTTGGTGCTGGCAGCAGATGCCGACGACTCGAGCGGTGTTGCCTTTCTCAACCGCAGCAAAATCAACGCATTTCTCCACTTTGTACAAGGCAGTGCAGCCAAGGCAAAGTCCAAGCACTTGCTCGTACAGAAGATTGCTGATTTGCTCTCCACTCAACGCGAAATGATGCGCACTTACTCGTGTGAATCATCTTATTATAAGGCCTCGATCGCGAAGCTGGAAGCGGAAGTCCGTCAACGCGCGAAACAACACATCGAGATGCAGAATGAATTAGAGCGATGTCAATCAACAAGTAGAGGAGGTCAAGAGCCTACCAGTTCGCGCAGGATCAAGTTGCTGCTCAAACTCATCGAAACCATTGCCGACACTCCTCAGCAACGAAACCACACGTTTCTCACGCAAGCAGAAGGCGGATACGGTAGTGATGTGCTTATCGAAGGAGCAGATACAGGAGGTGAAAGCCATCTACGCCATGTGCGGCTCACCCTAGACTTGTCGGGCTGTGGCATTCAAGATGAAGACCTCGAGCCTGTGCTGTTGAAGATTTCTGTCGGGTCTTACCCTATCTTCGAGCTCGACTTGTGCGACAACGAAATCGGCGACAACGGTGCGGCATCGATTGCAGCGTTTCTCGAAACGTGTCCACGCAGCATCAAAGTGGTCAATCTCCGCGGCAACACGAGAATCACATCGGATGGCATCACGAGGATGCGAAATGGAGCCATGAAGTGTCCAGGTGCGTGCCGTGTGGAGATTGACTCAGCGCGGAACGCGATAGTCGTGGTCGCCGTGGATCATGAGTTCGATACTTCCGGTCGGCCCACCCCGATCCTGCAGGTTTTGTTACCCGAGCAGCCCCACCACGGGGGGTCGGCCGGGGAGGCCCCAACTCAGGACGAATCCGTCCAGCAGATGATCCACAAACTCGAAAGCCTGGGGTTCTCTGACACCTCAGCGAATTGGGCCAGAGCCGAAGCGGTGTACCGGCCGGCCTCAAAAGCTTCGTCAGCTCTCAAGGGCTCAGTGCGTCACGCGGCGTCGAGGGCGTCGTCCAGTGGGCGCGCAGCAGGCCGCGCGCTCCAGTCCGCGCCCCACGACAAGAAGCTCCGCGCACTCGAGGCGGCACTTCAGCGCGCTGAGGGCCACGCGCCCGTGGCATCCACGGCGAAGCGTCGTGGCGTGAGCCTGGCCCAAATGCAGCACCTGCTCAAGAGCCACACATCGACGACCACGATCTCGTCGCAGCGCTGGGCCAAGCTGCAGTTTGCCCAGTCGCATCTGGCGACGATTCGTGGGCTCGGGGGGCGATGAGACAATGGCCTCTGGCACACCATGGAGAGAGAGAGCACTATGAACCCAACTGTCGAGACCGCCCGCTGAGACCTCTCTCTGAGTCGTGGCGTGAGTTGGGATCAAGATAACCGCGAATGATTGGCTGAAAATACTTCCAACTGTCTCCTTTCTATTTTGTCCAATGGGGTTTCCGCCGGCAGAGTCAGTTCGCCAAGTCGGGTTTTTCGCCTAATCAGCTGGCTTCAAGTCTTTTACACATCGCCGGGGCCCGTACGGAATCCAGGGCAATGCGGCAAACCACCTGGCGCGGGGGAACGGCTCGCGTCGGCGCGGGTCTCCATTGGGCGAGCGAGCGGACATGCGGCCGTGGGTGGGTTTAGTCTGGTCCGTCTCCACACGTCCCCATCCCGTCTTTCCAGGCCGCGACCCAGGTCCTCCATTTTCGCGCTTGCGGCCAGCCCAACAGTAATCGCCCCCCCCCCGTCATGAAGCTCTCGCTTGTGTGCGCGTCCATGGCGGCGCTCGCGGCCGCGGCGCAAGCCGCCAACACACGCGCGCCGACGCCCACGCCCACGCTGGCGCCGTCGGCGTCGTCGGCCGGGTCGGGTCCCGACGAGGACGAGGTCGGTGCTGGCACGGTCAAGCCCGCGGGCTCGGACAGCAAGAGCGACGCGTCGGCCGGCTCGGCCGCCAAGGAGAGCCCACTCAACAGCCTCAAGCAAAAGACGTACAAGAACCAGTGGCACATGAAGCCCGTGCGCGTGGTCCACGCGCGCGTGCAGAGCGACGACCCGGCCTACATCGACGGGCGCTTTGTCTCGAGCTTCGGCAACGGTGACCTCGCCAAGGGGTACCTCTCGGCCATGGACAACGTCAACACGGCCAGCGTCGAGGGCGCGCTCATGTACGTGCAGGCCGAGGGCATCAACGTCAACTCGCGCTCGCCCGAGGACCGCTGCTCGCGCAAGAACAACATGCGCAACATCGTCTTTTACGACATTGCGATCGTGCAGACCAACGAGACGATCGCCGAATATGGCAGCACGTGGCAGAACGCGCGCGACACGTTCGAGTACGGCCCCATGGTCCCCATGGACGGCGGCCGCTGCACGGCCGAGTCCACCAAGGGTTCCAAGGAAGTGCTCCCCAAGGCGTGTCTCCAGTACAATGGCGACAACGGACAAGCCAACCTCGGCCCCATGGTCGGCGGCTCGCTCAAGGACGACGACGTGCGGGCGCCGTACCCCAACACGTACTGGTTCTCGTTCCCGAACACGTGCCCCACCAAGAAGTGGGCTGAAAAGACGGATAAGTGCCGCGTCACGTCACGCAAGGGCCTGTGCGATCTCGGTGTCGCACCCGATGGTGTACAGTGTACCTTCGCGTACGACATTCTTGGTTGGATCTCGATCGACGACGTCGTGGGCATCACGAGCATCAAGAACAAGGCCACGCAGAAGGCGTACAGCAACTTCACCGAGTGGTGCAACGCTAGCACCAAGAACAACGAGTTTGTGGGCGACAGCAAGACGGGCGAGATGACGAGCGGACTCTCCTTTTGGAAGAAACCGCTCGACTCGAGCGCGAACCAGCAGCGCGCCCAGAAGGTCGTGGACCTGTACAACCAACTCGTCGCCGGCGAGTTCGAGTCGACTCTGATCGCCCCATCGACGGTCAAAAAGTTCAAGCCGCTGCCCGACCTCGACGCTCTGCGCACGGACAACCCGCCTTGCTACGAGAGCGTGCCGACGTGTGCGACGACGAACGGCTGCCGCCGTGAAGGCTACTCGCAGATCTGCAAGCCGTGCGAGACCAAGGACGACGGGTGTGAGGTCCCGCCAACCGACTTTGAGTTCCCTAAGCTTTCCAAGGCTCCGGTCGACGACGAACTCATCGAAGAAGAAACCGAGGGCTCGACCAGCTCGAGCGACGAAGGCGCCGGTGAGTCGTCCGCAAACGAGGAGACCAACATCGAGTCCCCCAACGTGCCCCAGGAGACCAAGGCGAGCAAGAAGAAGTCCACCTCGCCGGCGGCCAGCGCGGCCGACGGCGTCTCGCTGACGTGGGCAGTCTCTGCGCTTGCAGTCGCGGCGGCTGCGATGCACGAGTAAACTCTCGTCCCAGAGAATACTACTTAGTCCTCTCCCCTGCCCCCCGGTGCGCCATCGGGAGATCTATGTGTTTGCAAGTGTCGGTAGTGTCTGCTTGCGTTCGATCCGTTCCTATAAACCCCCGATTCAGACCAGTTTTGATTTCTCTCATCTCGACTCTTTGATCCTAACGTAAATTTTGAGAAATGAGCATGTTGAGAAAAAACCTACCTCACCCCAGGTTTAGAGAATCTGTGTTTCCTTCCTCCAAAAGCAGAGGCCTTTTGTCCCCACATGACGCCACCACGCCAGCCTTCTTCGCGGTGCCGTGGTGTGGAGCGCGCCGGTTCTCGTCCGAAACCAATGGGTCACCTTCGACGCTCTGCCGTGGTACTGTCTGTGCTGCTGGTGGCGCTCTGCGCGCCGCTTGCCATGGCGCAGGACGACGGGGCCCCACCGACGCCGGCGCCGACGACCAACCCGTGCGACAGCTCACCGCGTCCCATCTCGTGCGTGAGCTACTGGTGGCACCGCGACGCCAAGCCCGTCAAGCTCGTGGGCGCGGCCGTGCTCGTGTTCTTCGCGACGTTCCTGCCGCGCGTGCTCGTGCGCCTCGTGATCTTTGTGTTGACCAAAATCCCGTTCGTCGCGCAGTACGTGGGTAGCTCGTCGACGCCCCACCGGTAGCTCTCCCGTGCTGACTGAGGTGCCCTTTGGCTTGGGTTTGGTGTAGGACCGCAGAAGACTTCCGCGTGCACTGCTCGGGCTCGTCGGCGTATCTCATGTCGGCGTCGCTCGTGGTGCTGGCGCTCACAGTCTCGGACGTCGATAGCTTTTTCTACAGCTTGCACAGCTACATCTGGGGGATTTTCTTCATCGTGTGGCTGTACACGCTGTTCAACGTCGTCGAGAGTGTACGCGATTCGGTGGTCACTCCTGGATATGTGCCTATGAATGTGTGGTCTCATCGCTCGTGGTCGATGTGCGTGGCAGGTCGCCGTTCGCCGCTTTGTCGGCGCCAACGGGGATGTCTCCAAGCGTGTGGTTATCTCCGAGTCTGTCAAGATTTTCAGACTGACCACATTGTTGGTCATCGCGCTCATCATCTACTCCTCTGCGGTCGGCCAACAAGAACTGCTCAGGTACTCGGTGCTCGCAGTCATTGGTCTCGCAATCGCGTTGGGCTTCGTGCCATCGGTACGTAGCTCCGTGCCCAAAAAGGCGTGTCTACATCCATCGAACTCACACTCTGTTGGCGACAAATGCATAGTTCCACAACGTTGTCGGCGGCCTCTTTCTCGCGTTCAATTCTCAGTTCAAAATTGATGACTTCATTGAAGTCGGCACCGTCCAGGGCTTTGTGCATCGTGTATCGCTTCGATACACGACTGTGGTCACGCCCGAGGGAACGCAGATGTATGTGCCGAATAGTTTCTTCTTGTACAAGCCGATGATCAATTTCTCGCAGCGCCCCAAGCGTGCCATCGACATTCGAGCCCGCGTGTCGCCCACGACATCCGTTGACACTCTGCGGGAATGTGTCACGAAACTCGAGATTATGTTGCAGTCTCTCCACATGGGGCTCACTTCACATGAAGAGAATCAATCGGATCTGCGGCATGGCGAAAAGTGGGAGCGATTCTTCTTCGTCGCAATGGAGGACCTATACGAGTTGCGTGTGTACTCGTACACTGACGAACTCGACGAACGCAAATACGCAATGATCCGAACAGAGGTCTGGCTCGCGTTGATGGAGATCATGGAAGAAGTTGGCGTCCAAGTATTGAACGATGTTGCTGACAATGACACCCTTTCCGATGACCCGAACGGCAAAGTCACGTTCACGATGGGAGGTCAGACAGCTCGTAACTCTCCGCAACCGAACGAGCTCGAGTCCCCGTTTGCAACCGAGATGAACGTAGTCATTGGAGCAAACAGCTCGCGTTCGGCGTTGTAATGTGAATGAGAACTAACGTGTTATTTATTCCCCGTTACGCTACCTGAGCCGCTGTCTTGTCGTGTACTCTCGTTAGTAAAGGTCTTTGGAGCTAAGCACGATCGCCTCGACCTCCTTGAGTTCCTGGACCAAGTCATCTTCCAATAACAGCGCGCGGTCACGTTGCTCCTTCTTCAGCTTGGACAGCTGGCGGCCTTCAACGCGGATGAAACGACTGAAACAACTCATCATCGAGTCCACTACGGAGTGGAGACTCTGTTCGTTCCGACGATAGTGAGCTGAAAGGTGTTGGTACAGTCGATTATTCTCATTCGAGGCGCCGAAGTCATCGAACAGGTTTTGCCACGAGGAGAAAGCGTTCAACGACGCGACGGGGTTAGTGGACAACGATGGGGAGTTGAGCGATATGTTGGTGGCCGCGTAGTATGTAGACTCGTAATCCATATAAATTGACGATCCACCCACGAGCGTACCTCGTGTCGTGGCCGTAGCACTATGTGGTGCGTGCTCGTGCACAGGCGTTATCCCGCGCTTGGTGATCGAATGACGTTCCATTAAGTCGTCCCCGTATCCTCGTCGAAGAACGGAATCGTCTAGGCTGTTTCGTGTGCTAACTTGTTCTCTGTCGTCCTCAAGGCTTGAAAGATTGCGTCGACCGAAGCCCGACGACGAAGTCACCGTCGGCTTGGTTGCGTTTGAGACTGACCGCCGCAAATTACGAGATGACGAGCGAGCACGCCCACTGAGCCCGTCATGGGTGTCGGTGGGAAACGAGATAGTTGACTGGAGCCATCGGCCACTATGCCAATCGGCGCGATTCATGGATCCGACACATTCTAGGCGTACGGCGCAAGCCGCTTTGATAGTCGACACGATTGCGTGTAAGAAATTATCTGCAAATAGTAATGGAAACAGGGTCAGAATGGTTGTGGAATGGATTCGTCAAGGTAGACGTACCTGTCGTGTGTTCGGCATTCGACTGGAAGTCATTTCTATACGGAAAAAGACAACTGAATGTCTGACAATCCTCCGTCTCGAAGAAAAGCCCGTGCTGTTCCTCTATACGCGACTCAAGCTTGAGACTTCGGTGGGGAAGGGCATCCAGCCCTGCGCCGGATACTTTACCCTCTTTAACTTGAAGAAGCCAGCTTTGCAAGTCAGACGAGAGACGTGTCCCACCACGAAGGATAGGGCAGCCAGCCAGTTGACTAGAGAGCGCCAGCCAACGTGCTTGGCGAGCATTCAAATCTGAAGCGATGTTCAAGATCGCTTCTTCAGCAGATTTCGCGCAAGCATAGAGTGCCAGCACTGACGATTTCATGGGCACTTCGTCGTCTTCTTCATCCCACGCATAAGCTCCAACCGAGTACTTGCGGTCCCGACTACGGAAGGGCGAGAGAGGATTTGGTTTCCCGAAGTCATCTCCTTTTGCGTGCTGAGTTGACGAAAGGAGACGCTTCACAGTGTTAAGCAACTGCATGAGTTGATCCTGAAGCTGGCTAAGGATGCTGAGTTTGTCCTTGAACAGAGTGAGCTAAACAGTGCATGGTAAGTGCGCAACCAGATATACCTGTCAAATCAAAATAATCATCACCTCAGTTGCAACCTGTTCGATCACTCGTTGACGATGTCGAGCACGTATTTTGTTGAACCGTTCCTCGGTCAACCCTATCATCAACACCTGAGTGAGATAATGGCGCACAGTGTCCAGCTTTCACGCGATATAGTCGCCCACCAGATATGTTCAGGTCATCCTTCAGAGCATGTGAAAAAAGTGCGTCGGCGTCGACCGAAGTACGCTCAGTGGCGGTAATGATTTCGCGAACAACGGACGATGACTTCGCCCGGAATATTTTCTCTTCGGCTCGAAGCAAGAGAGCTAGCCCTACACCAAAGAGTATGCGCACTCCTTGTGCAAAAAACGCATCCCAAACCCTGAGCAGAGTTGGCAGTGGGAGATATGTGGAGGTGTAGAGGCTGAGAAACCATTGCTCAGCGATCCGGTCGATCGGAAAGGATAGCGCATTGAGGTGACCAAACAATGCCGGAGCGCGTTCTTCGAGAATGCTAGAAAAGGCTGCAACATCCACTTGGAGAGCTGGTCGGTAGCCATGATAGTATCCTGGAAGGTACACATCTTGGATACTGCATGTGTTCAAGTCAAGAAGAGAAGTTTGGCAGTAGAGCATCTTCATCAACGCACCTGTTGATGACCCAGAATGCTGAGTCTTCATCAAGATAAGCTAGAAGGAGACATGAGGCTTTCCATGGGCATGGATGGGAGAATGGACTAGCACAGGAGATCGGATTTAGTGGTCAGGAGGCTTGACCAACCCAAACATATGCACTCACTTGAAACGTGACGTGGCGATAAGAAGGCGGCGACGGGCTGAGACTTCCCATGGTGAAGCGGGAACCTCACTTGGAAAAATATTTTGACGAGGAGGGCGTCTACTTCCTTCAGCTGAGCTATGCGTCTTCCCGTCTGGACTTGCCACTTCGGAATCACTCAAGTTATCTTCAATCTCTTCAAGGGTCATTAAAGTATCAGGTAACACCGAGCGAAGTGATCCCGAATCATTTGGATCAACGCTCACATTCCTTTTGTGGCTAGCGGAACCTGAAACTCGTGCTGAGCGGCCGAGCTTGATCTCGTAGGTGGCGATTGCACACAGACGCGAGAATATCATTTTGGTCTCCGGGTCATCGAGGTAGCTTGAGTCAAGTGGGCCGCTCATGTCATCAAATAGGGTTCTGGAAGTCAAGCTCGCAGTGCCGTCATCTCTAGCAGAACTTAGTGAACGAATGCTGAAAGTCTTTGTGACCTTGCGAATAGTCCGCTTCAGCTCTGCACGCCTCTGCAAGTCTGGTGCACCGGAAAACCCTTTCCACATCGCGCCACGTAGCTCGTCAGGAATCCCAGCTCGAACAGCGGAAATGACCTAACAACGATCAATGTTGATTAGCCACAAAACTTTGCTGGCCATGTCGCGATTTTGGTACCTCAGTTGTTGGCTCAAACTTCTCCATCGAAATGCATTGCTCGAGTTGAGTATACTTCGTCTCGGCGTGGCCTTGAAGCAGCAGAGAGAGCCATTTCCTTTGTGATCGAAACTAAAAATGTTAGCTGAGGACAATTGATATCAGACCGGGAGCCACCCACTTAGCTGAGGTAGTCAACTCTTGACGCTTCCCATCCGCAGAGACCCCTTCATGGTCCTCTTGGAGCTTGAGCACAAACATTTTTGACGGCGGAGTTGCAATCCAAACTAGGCAACTCTCGCGGTCGGTTGTTGCACCACCGGGTATTTTTGCGAGCTTGAGCAGCATTGCCGCGATCTCTTTCTTCTTTTCTTCCAGCATTCTTTCACCTGTCACACGAACTGTTGGTGCGTGGCGGACATCGACTCGCCCTTGAAACTCGGCAAGTGTCTCGTCCTTGAAGTATAGCAAATCACCAGAGCTAAGGAATACGAAAAAATGGCGCTTCCAATACGAGATGATACTGTGCTTCGATGCCGAGTGGCCAGTGCGCTCTCGTTTCTTGGACATTGCGCCCGTGTGGAGTACTTCGATACTGGAATAAAATGCTGATAATGTGGCGAGCAACGACAAGCCCTGCTGAGACTCGCTGGCACTGCAAAAACTCGTTAGACACCGCTAAAACTTGCGTCGCGCGACATGGAAGTAGAATGGCTATGACACTACGTACTTTGCCCACTCTCGACCGCTTTGGAAGGCTAACATATGAACGTGCTACACAGCGATTGTCAAGTTTTCGAAAGGCGAGAGCATGGAAGGACGGGTATGCGTACAAGAGGAGTCAAGATTGCAAACTTCTGGTCATGGATATCAGCCGCGCTCGTGTCATGTGAGTCCATCAGGTTCTACGACGAAAAGCACGCAGGTGAGTCTACACAGACGTGGCTCCGGTGGCGAGACACTCGACATACAAACACTGTGTGTTTCTTCATCGCCGCGGCTACCGCAGACGGCGACGGCGGCAAGAAGCAGCATATCCCCGTAGCATCCGTCATGGCAATTACTCCTTTGGGCGTTGAGCCGAGTAGCAACGCCACGTCCTTTTGAGTATCTACAAACGCCGTGAGTTGTGACCGAATGAGCATCACTTGGTGTCGCCCCACGCGGCCCTTACCATAGTGTCGCAGCTCCTTCATGCCGCTCGAGGTGGAAAGGAAGATAAAATACCGCCGCTTCCACCGCTTGCTGAATCCGCCGAGCTTTTTGAGCCAGCCGTGCCAGAGCACCGTCACGTCCTTGGCGTTGAGTGGCTCCATGTTCCCGGTTTGTCGCGCGGTCGGTTCGCAGTCGATTCGATCGAAACTTGGACTATTCAATACCTCATGAAGCTTAGTCTTCATACACACATACCCATGGCGACGTAGCTGACTGTGCGCGGCGCGCTGGCCACGCGCGAACCTACCGTCCGTGGTGTGTCCGTCGTCGTCGTGGCCTCGAACTTCAAAAACACACGCAAGAAAAGAAAGGATACCGCTTGTGACAATCCCCCTTGATAGTGATGATATGGTTACCGTTCTCCGTTCGAATAGAAGCGCGCTCAGACGGTTTGTGAGAACATCAACGGATCCAGGGGGAGGAAGCCAAGTCACTTCGGCAGAGACACAGCGATGCTCAAGAAGCTGGCGGAGCGCTTCCCCGCGGCCTCGGCCAAGGGCAGCGCCATGTACGAGTCGTTTACGCACGCGGTTGCGTCACCGTCGACCGATGACGCGCCGACGTCGACGGAAGCTGCGGCAACCCACGCTGACGGGGCTGCGGGCGACGCCAACGGAGCACCCGACCCGTCGCCGATCAGCAGTGATGGTGACGCAGCCGCCGGTGAGCGCGCGTCGGTGACGGACGGCGAAGCGACGGCCGCTGGCGACTTGCCGGAGCGGACGTCGTCGACCGGCGCGCGCACGGCGTCGATGAAAGCCGCGATCTCGGAAAAGATCAACTCGGAGACCGTGTCGGCGGCGGCGTCGATCGCGGCCTCGAGCATGTTCAGCTTTATGAAAAAGGCGCAGAGCGTGGCGGCCGTCGCGGCCCGCGAGGGCGCGGCCAAGGCCACGGTGCTCAAGAGCAAGGCGCTCGACATGGCCGACATGGACGCGCTCCAGCGCCGCCTGAGCCACGCGCTCGACCGCACGACGGGCGAAGTGAGCATCGAGCTGCTCAACTTTTCGTACGTCAGCGACAACCTCGTCGCCATGGGCTTCCCGAGCATGAACACGGGCACGAACCGCACGTTCATCAAGGACAACCCGATCGATCTCGTCTCGATGTACCTCAACGAGAAACATGGCGGCCACTACATGATCTGGAACTTGAGCGGTACGATCGCGTTAGGTGTCGATGTGTCGAATGGGGCCGATTGTGACGCTGGTGTTGTGGTGCAGAGGAAACGTACGACTACGCGTTCTTTGAGAACCAAGTGCTCGAGTTCAACTTCCCAGGCCACCCTGCTCCCCCACTTGGTATGGATGAGCAAAGGCACAGCCATGGCATTGCTAGATGCGTCATTGAGCACTTCTTGTCGGTATAGGCTTGGTGTTCAAGATTTGTTCCTCCATCGAGAGTTGGCTCGACGCGGACGAGAAGAACATTGCTGCGATCCACTGCTTGACGGGAAAAGGCCGCACAGGCACGGTGATCGCGTGCTACTTGGCGTGGGTTGGTCAATTCCCGAACGCCCTGGAAGCATTGGAGTATGTTGCTGAAAAGCGCAACTCGACCGTGGAGAAGCTCACGATTCCTTCACAGCGACGGTATGTACTGTCGTCACTGAGTTTGAGAAGGTGAATTGAGCTAAACAGTGTATACGCGTGCAGTTACATCCAGTACTTCAACAACGTCATGGAGGGCGTCAAGCCACGCTCCTCGCCACTGTTGCTCCGTCGAGTGATCATGAACACCATTCCAGTGTTTGGTCGGCGAACGACGTTGGAGCCCGTGAAGCCTAGCCTCACAACAAGCGAAGAAGGTGAAGAGGTCGCTGAGGTGCCCCAAGTTGATGAAAACGGCGAGCCTGAACTGCAAGAAAAGGTTGAAGAGGGCTGCTGCCCGTACCTGCAGATTTTCAAGGGAGGCAAGCTGGTGTTCACGACAACTTGGCGTGACATGGAGAACGGAAACGGGGTTCAGTGGGCTAGCACAAATGATGGATCCATCTCGTTCAACGTGAACTGCATGCTCCAAGGCGACGTTTTGGTTCGATGTCGCCATCTGACCGACTCTGGGGAGCGCATGTCAATGTTCCGCGGAGCATTTCACACAGGTTATATTCCGCAAGGCATCCTCCGGTACGATGAACGAGTTGAAAAGATGCTGATATGGTCGATTTTTTTCTGACGTTTTCGTGCACGCCGTGTAGACTCACAAAGGCTCAGCTTGATGGAGCATGTGGCGACGATCGCTTCGACCAGGATTTCTTTATCGACCTGATCTTTGCTGATGTACAAACCGAAGGGGATGCCGCCCAACCTGCTCAATCAGAAGGTGTTGCACTGAATGAGGAAGATCGCCAGGCGTACGAAGATATGCTTCATCGAGATGAAGCATTCTGGGAGGACATTGAAGCACGAAAGGAGCGCCTCCAAAAGCAACGTGAGGAGCAAGTGAAGAAGCGCAAGGAACGTGAAGCTGCTCGGCTTGCGGAAGAGGCTGCTGCCGCAGCTGCTGCAGCTGAGGCCGCCGCCGCCGCGGCAGCTGCGGCAGAAGCAGAGGCGTTGGAGAAGAAGAAGTCACAGTCACTATCGAAGACCTCCAGTTTCAGCATTGGTGCTGATGACGATCCGAAGGAGGAGAAGAAAGTCAGTCGGCGCGGCAGCTGGAACGAAGAAAAGGACAAGGAGTTGATGAGTGAGCTCGAGTCTCTGACATCCAACGCGCTTGCAAAGGTTGCAAACGATGAGTCCTTGCTCAGTGGTGACCTTGAAGAGAAATCATTGGTCCCATCGGGCTCTGTGACAGATCATACTGAGGTTGACCAAGAGTCGGTCGCCGGCCTCGCGAAGGAGTTTGAAGACATTAAGAAACTCGAGGCTGAGCTCGGACTGGAGAGTTTCTCCAACAACCTTTCCCCGACCAATCTGGACCTCTTGGATGCTGAGCTCGAAGGCCTTGGTGGACTGTCCCCGACAGCAGGTGCTGGAGCAAAGTCAACCAAGAAGCCTGCAAAGGATGTTGATGACGTGCTCAACTTCGACGCTGATGATTTTGACGAGCTCGAAGAGTATCTCAGCGGTTTGTCGTCCAAGTAGATACATCTCGGAATGGTTTCTCTTCACAGGGGCATTTGAACGTGAGAGCAATAAGCTGCAAAACGACGTGTGAGTGAAGCTTGAATTGTTGTGATTGTCTTCTTGACAATGTTTGGCATCCATCCGGTGAACGTCCCACATCAGCATTGGTTGGACTAAACCTTCCATATTACCATGCAGCTTTCTTGTGAACCATCGTATCTTCACCTGAAAGGGCACGTGCGACGCCAGACAAACGCAGCCCGATCAGCGAAGACTACGTGAGACTCCAACGTATATTCTCTCTTGGTCGTGAACGAAGGCCTGGCTCCAATGGCACAGGCCTCTGTTGCTCACGCAGCTGTGACGCCTAGTACGGAGATGCTGGACGCGCGACGTTGAGTATGTGCGGCTGACGTATTGTTGTAGCGTGGCAGAACCCCTACGTGGAGGTCATTCGATATGGATTCGCCCATCGCAACGTCGGATGGCAGCAACACGGCGATGTCGAGCAAGTCACTGATCCCATGATACAAAAGAACGTGTTCAAGATCCGTGGAACCATTGCCGCGACCAATTACGTGCGCTTCCCGCGCGAGGTCTCGAAGACTAACCAAGGACTCGGGCTGACGGGGCGATACGTCTACGTCCAGGTGCGCTTCAAGCCTGCGGATTGCTCTATCTAAAACGTCATTAGTGAGCATGCTGCTGCTGTGTGTAGTTCCGTAGAGCGAAAGGACGGCAAGCGACGCTCCACCTCGACTTGCTCACAGCGAAAAAATCGGCTCTGAGATTCTCCTTAAGCTCGATGTTTTCGTCGTTGAGGAGCACGGGCACCGTGTTACGTGTCCCTCTGAAGTGAGTCCGCGTACGGAACAGCTGTGTGTAGCATCGAGTTAGAAGCTCACATTCCTAGCTGGACTCCTTTTTGACCTTGCAGTGTGAGCGAGACCTGGACAACTCTTGTCGTCGACATGGCTGAGATGCTTCAGCTTCACGGCTTCAGTGGATACTCGCGCGAAGGATATCGCTATCTCAAGGCTGTGACGTGCTGCGCGTCGATGAATTTGAGGAACGTGGTCACCTCGTCGACATACTATTCACCTGATACCATGCCAGCAACCCTCGCACTCCCTACCGCTCACGAAAACCAGTTTGGGCCATTTGAATGGATCTCACTTCCGGCTGCGTTAGGTATCCGCCACCTCTCGCACAGTCAAGTCGATGAGCGCGTAAAACCGCCTCGAGTTGAAGGCGGAGTCAAGCTTATCAACTCGGAAGGTGTTGACAGGGAAGACCAAGACGGACACGAAGACCAAGAATTCCCAATGGAGGATTTCGCAGCAGTGTCACCGATGCCACGGCCACCGGCTCGTTCTGTGACAGAGCAGTCTGCACGTATCTCGGCTGAAGTCAACACAACTAAGTCAGTGGATACTAGCGGAACCGGTGATCCGCCACTTTCTCCGACGTCGCGCGCCGCAGGGTTGATCCGAGACCGAGAAGACGTCCTTTCACGAGCAGACCAGATCATGCGGGACGCTGGGTTTTCGGTGCCTTCACCACGGCGGCGAGCGCAACCACAGTCTCAGCCCGAGGACTCCAGTATCAACTCGTCATCAACACGTAACTATGCTCCGGGTGTAGTCGTCGCCACACAAGGGGTGCTTTCACCGAGGCGCTATCTCGCCTCGGAACAGTCCGACTGGCCCGATCCGATACTCTCACTCACCCGGATCATTGGTTTCTCGGCTGCGTTTCCAAAGGCGTTGCGGTGGATACCAGATGCCCCCGCATGTGTCTACACCAGTTACTCTACGATCATCATCCGTGAATTCACCGTCGTCGACGGGGGCCAAGCCCAGCGCAATGTTTCATCACTCCTCTCTCGGCAGCACCAAGAAGTGGAAACGCAGAGCGGCACCATCGCTGACTCAGGTGAGACGCTGACCGATGACCACGAACTGTTTCTGACGGGCCATACAGGCGAGATATGTGCTCTCGGGGTATCACCTGACGGTGCTCTGCTCGCGACCGCTCAGAACGAACCCCAAAGTGTACTGCGAGTTTGGGACCTACGACGAGGTGCAAATGAGTGTGTCATCGTCATGAAGTCACCTACCAAGAGTGTCCATGTCCTAGCGTTCGCAAAGGACGGAGCTGCACTGTGTTGTGTGGGAATGGATGATCATGCTCGGACACAAATCGTCGTGTGGAATTCCAGCAGTCTCCTTACATCGCCAACGGTTGCCGGCGGGGCGAAGAAGCTCGCGATCCGTGCCCGTCAGACCTGCGACTTTCCCATCCACGCCATTGCGTTCTCCCCGTATGAACCTGATCAGCTTGTTTCGTGCGGCAAGGAGAACGTCCGATTCTGGCGCATCAACGAAGCGCGTCACCATCTTCCAGGCTCCCCTGTCATCTTGAACGAGTACTCGCGTGGTACCGTATTCACTGACATTGCGTTTGACTGCGTGTACCCTCAGTTCCCGTCAAACCTCCCACGCGTGCGCCCGATGTACGTATCTTCCAGTGTTGGGAGCATCCTCGTCATCAACTATGACACGCGAGAGGTGGTATGTGTCTATAAACTCCACGACGCCGCCATTAACTCGATCTGCGTCAACGAAGGGTTCTGCGTCACTGGCTCGGACGACAAGTTTTTGCGCGTATGGCCAATCGACTTTAGCGACTTCTTCTTGGAAGCGGAGCATGAAGCGCCGGTCAATGGTGTCGACGTGTCCAGCGACGGAATGCGCGTTGCGGTTGGAACAAGTAACGGCGCCGTTGGTGTCCTCCACCTCGCGGACCAGCGATACCGAACGGTGCTTCGGTCACACACACACACAGTCAGTTCCCTGGCGCCACTATCGGACGCTGCGTTCGTGACGAGTGCAGCTGACGGCACCCTACGCGTGTGGAACACGACGACTGGAACTCAAACCATGGAGTTTGACGTCTCGAAGGATCTCGTGACCTGCTTGACAGCTACGACAATAGCTTTGGGGGGCAAGCCAGAGCTAACGGTTGCGGTCGGCTTTCAGTCTGGATGCACGCGAATCTTTTCGCTTGGGTGCGCCACAGAAGCGCCAGCCGAGACGCCAGCGGTTGAGCCCCGCGTCCTCCACGAATTCCAACAGCACCAAAGCTCGTTGCGCGACGTCCAGTATCAGAGCGACGGTAAGACGCTCTACACGTCCGCCAATGGGCAGCAACTTTGCATGTATGACGTCACTCAAGGGTACACGCCCATCAAGATGCTCATCGCCGAGATCGATGGCGACCATGGCAAGATGTGCCTGAGCCGCGATCGCCGATTCCTTGCCGTATTGCAGCAAGGGCGCCGGAGTGTGCTACTCCTGGACGCTACCTCTTTGTGCGTCATCCGAGTACTCACGCCTCCCAATCCCACACACACAACACCCAGTGACGGTAGCGGCGACATGCAAGAGCTGACGCAGCTAGTGATCTCGTGGAACTCGCAGGAGCTGCTCACTCTCACTCGAGCCGACCGACTCCACGTGTTTTCGCTCACAGAGGCACAGCCAAGCGGTCCAGTAGCAAGTGTTTCCTTTGGCAGTGTGATCCATTCGATGCCGTTGCTGGGCCAGCAGGGCATCACGAGCCTGGCGCTCAGTCCCAATCTCAAGTACATAGCTACTGGTGGCAGCGACAGCTCTGTGCGAGTCTGGCAGTGTGAGTTCGGGAAGCACAAGTTTCAGCGCATGAATCAAACGTTCCGGTTGCACGCAGGGCAAGGTGCTGTCCGCGGGCTCGTGTTCACGAGCGACGGCCGGCGACTCATCGCGACCTCTGACAGTTCGAGCGCCGCTTTTGTGTGGCGTTTCCGTGGCAACGTTTCCAAGTTGCCAGCGCTGGAGCTACAGTACGAGGAGACAGACGCATCTCTCCACACTCGGCGCGGCCACAAAGGCGACTTCGAATTGCCACTAGGAGATGTCAGTAACGAGAACGAGGCTGCGTCCCCGTCGATGACAACTCAAGACGAGTCGCCCAAGCCGGTGGAGCTGGGCGAGCTCACCGTATCGTCAAGTAGAGTTGATATTTGCTGGAAACGACTGATCCCATCGACGAAGCACGCCGTGCCGCAGAGTCTTGTGTGGGCGAGCGAAATTGGATGTCTCATATCAACCAGTGGAGACGGTCGAGTGGTCGTCATTGAGATGCTTGATTCCGGCCAGCAATTATTTTTGCACACAGATGACGGTGCAGAACGTCTCGTACTTTCACCTTCGCAACGGATGCTTGTGGTCTTGCCTCCAACGCATGCGTTCGCTGATGTCTACAGTTTGGACGCATTGCGACAAGAAAACAATCAGGTCGAAAATGACAGAGATGGAAAACACAATGGGAATCGGCTCGCATCGACTCGGACTCGCGTCCAACTTCCGCAAACACTGGACGATTTCTCGGCAGTCGAAGTGAGCGTGGATGGCGCTTTGCTGTGCGTGAGCGGAGAAGTAGCACGCAAGCCGGTGTTATTCGTTGTGGACATCCACGGCAGCGGCGAGTTGGTTTGGCATGTCCACTGTGCTACTTCGACTCCGATCATTTCCATTCTCAGCCAATCACCACGAGAGTTTTTGTGTGCGGCAGCTGATGCTCGCAAACCGCTCCTACGTCTACGCGTCCCGCCGTTTCCGTTATCTGCCGCTTCACTCACGCTCGAGTCAGCGATCGAGGGTTCTCTCGCTGCTCAGCCTCACCGACTCTGCTTTCGGGACGATGGCACAACGTTCGCGTTTGGCGAGGAGGGATATGGTGGTATTCAGCAACGATGTCGCTTTGCTGTTTCCGTGGACAACGAAGCCTACTGTTATTTTTTGGATCTTGAGCGACAACGGAAATTTCATACGATGCAGCTCTTGCTCCCGGTGGCGCGCGCCAAGATCACCGAGATCCAGTGGATCGGCACGAGCGAGTGGCAAGCACTCCTCGTGGTGCTGGGGGACGACTCAATCGCTGTTTTTGCTCTCCCCACCCAGTTTTCCTTCACGTCGACCAAGATACGCGTTGCTGCGTTGGATTGGGCTCAGCTGACGCGCACAGGGAGGCTCACGAGCGCGTCGGTCGTTCCCTTCGATGGGCCGGGTATCGCCCACGTGCTGGTCGACCCGCTGAGCGAAGCCTGTGTAGTGACCACGAACGACGGTGCCATCACTATCGTGAACTTGCGCACCGGTCAGCGGCGTGGTCTTCGCGCAGCGCCGTCGCTGCATGTATTCCGAGATCGAGCTATCGCTCCACGGCTCGCACTGAACGAGGCCTTAGTGCTGACACTCTCGGGCGATCGTCGCACTCTTCAGTGCTGGGAACTATCGCTTGGACGCGAGCTGGCGCGTCTCTGCGTGCCTTCATCGGCCTGTGTGTGCTTTGCCGTCAGCGCCTTTGAGGACCACCTAGTCGCAGCCGGCTATGATGATGGATCGCTTCGTGTATTCGATCTCGATACGCAGCAGCTGGTCGCGCAATGTGTCTTGCAACCAACATCTCAGCGATTACGTCCGCCGTCTGGTGGGAAGTCTCGAGAGGCTTCATCCCCGTCCGAAGCCCTCAGTATTCTCAAGCAAAAGGAAACTACCAAGCGAAGTGCGACGAGATTTCCACTTCGGAGTAGAAGCAACGACAAACGCTTTCAAGAGCTCCACTTCATTGGTCCTCGTTGCATTCTGGCGGTGGCCAGCTCGTCTCGCGTTGTGCTGTTTGACCTCTCGGATATTCCACTGAAACCGGAGAGTGAGATCAAGGTCGTCGAGGGAGGAGGCACAAACGGTAAGCGCAGGTCCTTGCCGAAATCCAACAAGTCCAAGGAGTTGATGATCCACTACCGTGACGTTTTTCTACCATCGCCCGATCGCATGAAAGGGGTCTCCAAAACACAACGTAGTGTGTTGCAATCGGGCAGATCCAGCGCCGTGTGGGATATCGATATTCTGAGCGTGGACGTTCAACTACTGGGCGGTCAAAGTCCTGGGAAGGCTCAGCGGCACCGCGCCGATCTAGAGGACAGCGCCGGACGCCTCGGGTCTACCCAGCCGTTCTTGATTGTAGCGAGAATGGCCGACCACGGACGAGGCACGCACGCAGTTGTCGCCCATACATTTGCCGGAAGCACGACTCCGGCGAACCACCCAGTTCATGCAGAAGACGAGGTCGTTCCGTGTGATTCGTGGGTCGTACGAGGGGACGGGCAGCCGTTCTTCCATCCGACAGCTCTTGGCAGTGTTGTGAACGTGGTCGTCGACGACGATGCGAGTCAGTGGATCGAAGTTCGCGACGTCCACGTCCACGCTCCGGTTCTTCGCCTTGCAGTGCCCCAAGCTATCGACGCGGACTCACCCTTAGGTTCATGTTCGTTGATGCGATGGCACACGCAGAGCAGATCCACCGTGGCGTTGGTTGACGCAGCGTCACCGACTCGACCACGGCCCGTCGCGATTGTGGATCTCATAAGGCGATCTCTGGTGCGAGTGGATCTTGAGAGCAGCGAACGGGGCGCCATGGTGTTCCCGACCACTCCTAGCGCCCGACGCACTACAAAGTCCATTCTCTTGATCGACGCGTCTCCTGCCACTGGCGGCGACTCGGGTCTCGTCGTGGCCGAGCTCGTATCCGCCGCTCGTGGGACAAAAAGTTGAAAAGCCACAGAGGACCACAACGTCGTATTCCATTTTGGTTTGGTTTTTTTGTGTGAGAACGAGAACATCTTTCCACGGTCTGTGGGGTCTCTCGCTAATGCGTTACAATCAGCGACAAGGCCTACAACTCGCCGCAGTCCTCGATCGTGATCGGCGCACTGGAGACACGAGACACACACAGCCGTTAGATGATGAGGTAGGCCCTCCCCGATATAGAATCCACACAGTCCAACGTACCGCGTGCGGCCCGAGGAGCTGCCCTGGGCCTCGATCGTGCGGAGCACGTCCTCGCCCTCGGTGAGCGCGCCAAAGACGACATGGGCGCCGTCGAGCCACGGGCAGTCGACAGTGGTGATGAAGAACTGCGAGCCGTTGGTGTTGGGGCCGGCGTTGGCCATCGAGAGGATGCCGTAGCCCTCGTGCTTGAGCGAAAAGTCCTCGTCGGGGAACTTGGCGCCGTAGATGCTCTCGCCGCCGACGCCCGTGCCGTGCGTAAAGTCGCCGCCCTGGCACATAAAGTTGGGGATCACGCGGTGGAACGTCGAGCCCTTGTAGTGGAGCGGCTTGCCCGACTTGCCCACGCCGGCCTCGCCCGTGCACAGCTGGCGAAAGTTCTCGGCGGTCTTGGGCGCCACGTCCTTGCGCAGCTCGAAGACCAGGCGGCCGGCCGACTTGCCGCCGATGGCCACGTCGAAAAAGACCGACGGGTTCGCGGCGGCGGCGGCGGCGCTGAAGCGCGCGAGCAGCTGCTGCGGCGGTTGCGTGGCGAACGCGGCGCCGCGCGACTTGAGCACGTGCATCAACATGGCGAACGAGACCGAATCCAAGCGAATGAGTGGCCCGCTCCCATCGAAAGAGATCCGCGATCTTGAGGGTTGGCATTCTCGACAGTCAACGATGGATTATCGACATGTCGAGAATACAGTATTCTCGACAAGTGGCCCGTCGAAAAGACGTTTTTTGTTGTATAATACCCCTGTCCATTCGGACGCACATTCGCTCAGGGATTTGTTGCGACAGCTTGGAAGGTGTGTAAAGCGGGGGGACCAGGGTTGAACCAGAATGGCGGACATGGAAATATGGGGAAAATGGTCGAAATATCGGAAGGGGGGGTCTCAATGCGTTCTCATATCGTTCCACCTCGCTCACGCTGCCTTGGAATGCGACAGCGGACGTTCATCAATGCCAAGGCACAGCCACCAAGCAAAAGGCGGCCGCAGCTCCTGGCTGACATCCCGAGTCGACGAGAGGAACCGGATACGATCATCAAACGTATTGAGAGTGTCTACATTGGAAAACCAAGTAGAAATGAACGTACTATAGAAATGATCCTGTGTAAGTACGGTCTTAGTGTGCTC